>JARHVA010004176.1:1395000-1510000 GCA_037957365.1 Torreya grandis
TGTAGAACTAATGGTAGATGATAAGAAGGAGAGAATCATATCAGTGATAGAAAATATGTATTTTGTTTCTATACATGATTTACTTTTAGATGTTTATAAGCCAATTTATGACTTGAATAGGCATAAAGGCACTCCACACATGCCCCTAATAGATTAATATTCTACATATACAAATACCACATCTGAAAAAGAGTTTTTACAAGATGCAAAGTACCTAGGTATATTTAAAAAGATAAAAGATGAAATTCTTCATAGTCCATTTTACTCAATTATTTTTGATAAAAATACTTATCATATTATAGAATAATATTTGATATTTTACATTACATATTTTACAAATGAAGGAAAACATAAATGTGTAACAAAATTCATACACCTTATCCAAATAAAGTATGGAACAACTCAGTCTATATATGATGTCATGATAAGTCTTTTAGTGGAGATGAGTTTATCCTTGATGAAGTTAGTTGGATTTGGATTTGATGGGGCTTCTACTATTAAGAGTATTCATGAAGGTTTATCTACTAAGATTCATCGATATGTTCCTCAATTAATAGATATTCATTTCATATCTCATTGAGAATCATTAGAATCAAATGATGTTTCATCTTATTTTTTAGAGCTACAATTTATTGACAAATTTGCAATCAAAATTTATTCATGACATAAAAAATTTGGTAAAAGATATTGAGCATTCAGAGATCTAATGGAGTCATTTCAAATCTCTCGGTTAAAGGTGTTGAAAATTCATCAAATTAGGTGGCTCTCTAGAGGAAATGACATACAAATTATTTTCAAACTCATGCCTATTTTGTTGAGAGAATGGGAGTTAGAGGATAAAAAGGAACATCATTTGGAAAGAAAATTTTCAGCACAATTTTACATCTATTTACTTGAAGATGTGTTTATTGAGTTAAATAGGTTGAATACAAAGTTTCAATATGACCATGTTGACATTACTTTCATTGACACTACTTTAGATATTACTATTGACATGTTTCATATAAGATTTCAAAGAGACATATTTGAGGTAGGTATAATACAAATATTTCATCTTTTTTAAATAGAACACAAGGAGGAAATCTAGAGTTTTCAGATGGAGTAGGTACAATACATATACATCCATTGAGATTTGAAATCTTACCTAAATCACAAATATTAGGGACACTAAATGATTGCATTGAATTGAAAAAAAAATTATAGTGAAAGTTATTGGCTCTCTAGATGCAAGGTTATGATGAAGCTATTGACTCTCAGTCCTTATAATTATTATAGTAATGTTGCAAGGTTAGAGTGAATGTTATTGACTATCTAGATACAAGGTTATAGTGAATTTTATAACCTTGTAACATAACTGACTCTCATTCACTATAATTATTGACTCTCAATCCTCATAATTGTCTCAGTTAGATGCAATGTTTTATAGTGATGTTGATATGTTTTTTCATCCTCATAATTATTATGTTGAGGTGGATGATAGAGACCATCAAACAAAACTATGGTTAGCATGTTTATATGAAAGCATTAGTGTTAATAAATTACATATTGTAGATACTATCAAATATTTAGGTGAGTTGGACTAAGTTATTTGTACTATTTATAAATCATATAAAAAAAATATGTTTGATGTATGGGATATTTGAAGAGGTAAACCTAAATGGTTTGAAGGGTTTTCATGTTCAATGCAGCTATGGTAAGATATTATTTTTTTTCTAGTGAGCAAAGCAATATGTGAAATAGGTTTATCAAAGTTGAACAAGATAAATAATGATGATCAATCTAGACTTTCTTTGAAAACATTAGATATCTTAATGTTTCTTTCCATTTGTGCACCTCATGCTTTAAATTAGGTAGATCAGAATGATATTTATGATGAACGAAAGCATATAAAATCATGAAGGTCTCTTCTTCTAGACTGATAGATCCATTACTACAACAGTCTGGAATAGAATAATAAAAGAAAAAAACTTCACAATAGTTATAGTATTGGAAGGAAATTTTTGAATAGAAGTTGAAACCAATGATATAAGTTAAATAAATATATCATTTATTTGTATGTATTTGAATCGTTCTCCAAAAGAATAGAATCCAAGATTCTATAGTTCATACTTTTTGTGACCAACATTCTATAAGTGAAGTGAAAATTGATTGGAATTGATTTTAATATTAATTATGATTGTTTATAATCATTAATACAACATATACATTTATATTTGTGGTATTATTGGACTATGAATAGGTAATTATAATTAATTTCTTATTGGATTGGGTGCAAATGTAGCACTAATGAATTAGGTTGGTCTCAGAAGTTTGTTGTGCACTGGCAATGGTGGTGTATATAGTTAAAAATAAAAGCATGATGTTATTTTGCATCATAGTTTTTGGTTTTATTTGTATGTTATTCCTAATTCCATCTTCAACTGATGATTGGAGTGGGTAAGAATACCCACTTATGGATGGGCTTAGCAAGTGCATGGACTAGGTTTTGGCATATGGAGGAAGTACCATGAAATGAACTAGCTAGATATGAAATTTATGAATATTCAAGTCGATAGTGTAAATGTAAAATTGCAAAGTTATATTTTATTCAACCCAATTCTATGATTTAAATAATATTTTTAAGCTCATCCTTGAAAATAGCAATACATTTAATTTGTATAAAGTAAGATGTTATGAATTATGATGATTGTGACTTGTATCTTTTTAGTCTTATAAAACTCTCTCTCTCTCTATACACACACACACACACACACACACACACACACACACACACACACACACACACACACACACACACACACACACACACACACACACACACACACACACACACACACACACACACACACACACACACACACACACACACACAAACAAACACACACACACACAAAATGAGATTGGTAATTATAGTGAGATTGGTTTTATATATATTTATAATACTAATTCAATAAGAAGGGCATTCACAGTCCTTGTTCATAGTCTAGTAATAACACATATATAAATGTAAATGTTATATTAATGATTATAAATAATTTTAAATTGTGTGTGTGTGTGTGTGTGTGTGTGTGTGTGTGTGTGTGTGTGTGTGTGTGTGTGTGTGTGTGTGTGTGTGTGTGTGTGTGTGTGTGTGTGTGTGTGTGTGTGTGTGTGTGTGTGTGTGTGTGTGTGTGTGTGTGTCCTTGTTCATAGTCTAGTAATAAAACATATATAAATGTAAATGTTATATTAATGATTATAAATAATTTTAAATTATGTGTGTGTGTGTGTGTGTGTGTGTGTGTGTGTGTGTGTGTGTGTGTGTGTGTGTGTGTGTGTGTATAAAGTGAGATTGGACACACACAAACACACACACAATGAGATTGGTAATTGGTTTTATATATTTATAATACTAATTCAATAAGAAGGGAATTCAAAGTCCTTGTTCATAGTCTAGTAATAAAACATATATAAATGTAAATGTTATATTAATGATTATAAATAATTTTAAATTACATATGTGTGTGTGTGTGTGTGTGTGTGTGTCCAATCTCACTTTATATATATATAAAGTGAGATTGGTCTCTCTCTCTCTCACACACACACACACACATCTCTCACACACACACACACACATGTGTGTGTGTGTGTGTATTTAAGATTAAGACTTTCAAAACATTTAATTTATATTTTACTTTATTTTTGACATCAAGAATATTTAAATGTTATTTAATACTCCTTATAATCATTGATACAATATTTATATTTATATGTGTTTTATTACAAGACTATAAACATGTATTGTTAATTTCCTTCTTTTTGGTTTGGGTGTGGATACATCAATAATAAGTTAGGTTGGTCTTGGAAGTTTGTTGTGCACTGCCAAATGTGTTGTATACATGTAAAAACAAAAACATGATACTATTCGACATAACATTTTTATTTTTAGTTGTATGCTCCAAGTTGGCTACTGCATTTCTAATTCCATTTCCAACCAATGGTTGGGGTGAGTAGGGATACCCACTTATGGATGGGCTCAGTAGGTGCATGGATTGGGTCTTGGTATAGGAAGGAATCACCGTGAAATGAACCATATGGATATGGAGGTTGTGAATATTCAAGTTGATATTCTAAGTGTAACATTGCATAGTTAAATCTTATTCAACCTAGTTATATGATTTAAATATTTTATTTTAGCTCATCATTAGAAAATAGACGTACACTTGATTTGTATAAAGTAAGATGTTATGAATTATGATTGTTGTACACTTTTGGGTGAATGTTATAATTTCATTGAATAAATTATGTAAGTTGCATTTCAATAAATTTATTAAGTATTTTATTTTTGTTTTTGAATCATTCCCCAATAAATTAAAATTGATGATGTTATAGTTCATACTTTTAGTAATACACATACTAAATTTACTTCTATCAATCGAAAGGCAACTAAATTTACTCTTGTCGATCAAAAAACAACTAAATTTATACTTGTCAATCAAAGCGAAACCATATTTTACAACTTTTCATCCCTAAAAAGCTGAATGCATAAATACCCTTAGCTTGAAATGATGGCCATCCCTTCAAATTTGACCACTGATGGGGAGGTTTATGTTAGGTTGTGGAGCTAAAAGCTTCACTGATGCAGACACGGAGAAGGCCATTTGAGGGGTTGCTGAAGGTTACTGAGCGTCAGAGCAACCGGCATCGGTCTGATCAGCCGACGTTGGTCAGGGATCGGCCGGGGTCGGTCACCTCTAGGCAGACAGAGACCGACGTCGGTCGCCTATGTGGTTTGACTGCGAGCTTATTATGGGCAGTTAGCTAACGAACCAAGTGTTTGCATGTCTAGATCTATTTTTAGACTGAGAGCTGTGGATCAAATTATTGTAATTATATGTCTAATCATTGTTTGGATGAGATCTATATAATAGACTCATGGTTGTAGTGGAAAAGTGTTCTAGTTTGAGTTGAGCAAAGTTGGTTCCTTCTGTGTGTGAGGTGAGCAAGGGTGTTCCTCCTAGTTCCACAGTACCAGGTGTAGGTGCTGGATTGGAGAATCAGCAAGGTTCTTCATGTATGTAGGATCTTGGTCACAGGTGCATGGCCTATATAGGAGATCTACATGGTAAGTAAGATCGTTGATCTGCAGGTGTATGTGTGTGCAAGGTCAAGGTTCACAGGTGTGCAGAACCGTGTTTGATTTGCAGGTGTGCAAGATCATATAGACAGCAACACAACAGGGAGCAGTATCAGGCAGGATCTACTTGGAGTACAGGTGTGTACTCAGATAGAGCAAAGAGGAAGGCAAGAGAGTTCCTTCCATAAGTATGGTCTGTTGAATTTCAGGTTGTTGCAGATTCATGGGAGATCTACTTGAAGTACTTTGAGTACTTGTGGAGTGCGTGGAGCACTTGTGGTGTGCGTGGAGCACGGGAGGTGAACACCAACTCTGTATTTGAGTTGTGTGTTGGGACCTGAGAGGGAGAGCTTTGGGGAGAATAATTACTGTTCACTTGAGGTGTGGCGAGCCTCTGAAGAGGTGGTGGAGAAGAAGTGGCATCTTCTTTATTGTATTCTTTTCTGTATAAAGTGTTAATACAATTTGTGTATTGTCTCTCATATCATGTGTTATTCTGAATTCTAGTTACTTGGTGAATCTGGTTTATTTCCGCATATTAAGTTTCTTGGTTTGGTAATCATATTGTGCTCTTTTGGTGGAGCAAGATCCTGACAGTTTAGCCATATGATGTGTATGCACATATGTGGGGACCACCTGGCCAGCCACGTCTATTCACGATGCATGAACGCGGACTGGGAGATCAAACTAGATGCACATCGGACATGCATGAAATGTGTGAGGCATGTCTACACATCCCCCATGACTCAAGGATAAAGATACCTATCACTGGTACTGTAGGAAGCACGAAGATGTGCTAGAGCATGTTATTTCATTTTATACTTGGTCAAATTGCTGTTTTAAAAAAAAATTGACCTCTTACTCAATTATTTGACATGAAAAATTGAGATGTTGTTCTAGCTCACGACTATATTTGATGTTTTGACAATTTTTGGAACATCACTAAGAATCCAAAAAAACATAACACACGGCCAAATTAGCACCGTAGGATTGGACAAAAGCCATTGAGACCAACTGAAAATAAGTGTGAAGGCGAGCGGCTAGATCCTTTAAGTCTTCATAATGGAAAGATGTCTGGAGGCTAAGACAAAAATGATTTCTTTCCAAATGACTAAGAATTGAGGCATTCCTAAAATTGGCTAAGTATAAGATATCGAAGACAATCTAATTTCAATGCCAAGCTACTAAGGAAGAAGCATGTTTGTTGTCAAAGACATAAACGCATGTGACTAAGACCTAGATTCTGCTTAAGTGCATGATGCATAAACTCAATAGCGTTACCTACTTATATAAATCAAAGTATGTGACTAAACTAAAATGCTTAAGACCAAGTGCAAATGAGTGAAAAAACAAGAAACTAAGTTCTTCGGTTTACATTAAAAAATGGACAACCTGAGACCCAAACTTTTAAAGGAAATTTTAAGAAATAAAACTAATAGAACAATTTTCCAATAAAGCCTTCCTTTTCCTTTGATTTCCAAATATGGTAATCCTTAATGCATAGGGTCTAAACCTCTTAATATTTATTCAATTTTATTTCCAATAGTTTTTTAAACTTAAGTTTAACCATTTCAGGTTTCATACGCATTTAAACATATTCCATTATTTGCCTTAATAATGAAGGGAATCAATAATTATGTTATATCCAAAAACATGTTTTGGCATTCTCTTAAATACGATTCATTAGTTCTATCTCAGCTTTGAGGCTATTTCTAGATTATCCAACATGATATAGATCTCAATGAGGTTAGAGATTGAATCATTCACCAACATCATATTCCATTGTTAATTAGACATGGACGACTATAGTATTTATAAGAAATATAGAGCAAATCTAATGCATTGGTTGGTCTACGATTTGGAAAGAAATCAACACACATTCTATGTATATGACCAAATTGACTTATTTCATTGTTTTATGATCAATGGTATATATTATTATTTGGTTGAATATAGGACCAAGTCATTCACTTAAATGGGTCACTTTTGGGAAGACATGAATACCTCTTGCAAGGGTATAAGTTCCATTATCTTCAACAAATAGTAAAATATGGACTACCACCTTATTTTTATGAATTGCATATTTTCTTCTTCTTAGTGAGCAGAATAAACAAGGTTAATTCATACAATCTATTTAACCCAATGGTCTAGAATTCAAGGCATTCCAATTAGATTATTTAAAGTAGTCTACACAACAATATGTGTCTGTGTGTTTTCTCAACTTAGAATTCAAGGCATTCAAATTAGATTATTTAAAGTAGTCTAGACAACAATATGTGTGTGTGTGTTTTCTCAACTTAGAGGTACAAGTTAGAGGTCTAATCTAGTTCATTTTATTATTCATAAGAAGGGTTCATTTTATGCCTTGAGCAAGATAATGAGATTAAGCGAAATAATCAATTTTAAACATTGTAGATCTCATAATGGATTAGGAATAGCTTATCATACATTGACCTAGCATTATTCAAGTCAATATTCATATTTCCTATTAGTATGCGTCATACTTTCTTAAAGAAATGAAAATATATATAAGTTAGAACGTATGCACTTGATTATTAGAGTTTTTATGTTGGTTAGAAAAATTCATCATGCTCATGCTTCAATCCTAGTTATGAGGTGATTTGGTGCCATGATCCACCCAACCACCCACATGGCATTTACACGTAGTACATAGGGTGAAATTGAAAAATTCATTTTCTTGCTCTACCTCATACAATTATAACAATATCCACTTAATTATATCAATTTATTTGAGCACCAATGCATTCAAAAATGTTTTAAAAGCTTTCCTTTAGCTAAGCATATTTGATTGATTATTTTCTTATACCCCAAAATTGTGCATGCCTTACATTAAAGTGTGTATATCTAGTTGAGTATCTATATACTTGAATGTTCCAAGCCATTTCAAGCCTCACAATGGTGGCTTGTCCTCCATTATTCAATGAGTTTTTTTATAAAACAAGTCTTTCTAATCCAACATTGTAACATGTTGTTCAAACCTTTCTCTTGACTGAGTATATCTAACTTTTCTATCTTAGAATACTATATGTTTATTCTCGAAATACTCCTCAATTATTATATTACACCCTTCGATATAATTTTATTTCCTTTTTTCAAAGGGTATTTGTGATCGTTTACTACTTGAATTAATTGAGATAATCAAATTAAATACAAGATTGTGATCCCTACTATTCTTTCACTACAAGATTGTTTGTAGTTGGATTTACCTTTTCTCAAATTTACTTTTCTACATGTTTTAGGATCATCTACCATCTCTTGTGGCAGTCTTCATTATTCTTATACAAATTATCTGCACTTGAATCTCTTGTAAACATTTTCCATCTTGTCTATATTTACTTTAGGTTTTGAGTAGTTTTATTTATTATGGTTGTCCTGATCATATTAACCACCTAATTCCCACTTTCTATAGGCTACTCATAGTGAACTTGCACATCAAACATTTTAAAACTACCATGGCAATTATCATGTATTTTATTTAATTATTCATTGCTTCAATATAATTTATGGATGCCACTAGTATTCTTATGGAGTTTAATTTACACATTGTATTTGTATTCCACTTTGATGGATGTGAAGCCATTGGCTTCTCTTTTTACTTCATTTCATTTCCATATAAAAATGGGTAATGGTCTTCATAAACCTTGATGTAATTTTGTGTTTATGGCACATAGGCATAAGGTGATAAGTATTAGGCATTTAATATGCCATGTATTCAATTGCACCCAAGGTGAACCTCATTATCAATATATTATTGGGATCCATGCTTAGTGAAACTATCCTTTGTTGAAGCTCTCACTTGTGTTGTGTTAGCTTAGATAACAATCTGAATGAATAAATACAAACCCAAACAACTCATCTCATAGTCAGTATATAAAATTAGGACCCATTTGAAGACACATGTTTCCTTTACATGCACCAAAATCATCACAGTGTGTCTATGGTGTGAAGAGATAGAAATAAAAACATATCAATCAATTTCTTATTTATTATAATAACTTAATAAATATTTATTCTTTCGTAATCCAATATAATATCCCCAAAGGATATGTAAGATAAAACATTATAACAATCATCAATAACTAGTGTATCAATGAGTCCAACCCCAATTAATACATAACCATGTGTCTAAGCCAAGTTGAGGCTAGGTGGGGCTTACAAATACACATATTATACATAACAAGCTATCTATATTGTTAACTCAAATATGAGATATAAGAAATAAAGTTGATAAGAGAATGAATGTGAAAGATAACTTAGTGCATATAAAAATGGGGGAAGAATTTGGGGGATGATTTATGGTTTTTTTGGAGATTCGACGAAGTAAGAAGATGAGACTCAGAATGTATCAAAGATGAAGCAATTGTCATGTAATATGACCCTATTAGCAAGAGCAAGAGGTGGAAATTGATTTAAGTAAGGGATGGCAATATGTACTTATAGATAATTTTCCAATTCAAACTACACACATAAAAAGAAGAGGTTTGAATTAAAGGATCATGCATAAAAGAACTAGGCATTGGTGTAAGTGTTGGGAAAGAAATAACAAAACAAGAACCCAAAAAATGGAAAGGAAGAGTTTCATAAAGAGACTCGTGAACAAGGGGATAAGAATACGAAGAATGAGAGGGAATAAAAGGTTTAATCTAGAGTGAAACATGTAAAAAAGGACTAGTACCATCATATGAAAAAAAATAAAAAAAATAGGTGGTTCTATTGGAGAAAAGAGAACAAAAGGAAGGTGTTGATGTTATACAAAAAGATGGTATAAATTCAAAAAGTGAACTATAAATAGTGCAAGAGCCAAAACAAGAAAAAGGAAATGGATTATATGAGGGTGAATCTCAAGTGGTGGTAGGCCAAACATCATATGGGATACAAAAACCATTGGTGGGAATTCCTCAAGTTAAGTCTCCATTGCATATTAGTATGTGGAGGAAGATGGAACAAACTTGCACAAGGCTAATATTATAGCCATTGCATTGGAGCACATGGGCAATGTTTTAAACCTTCATAATGTTAAACATAGATTCAATATCATCTTAGAGGAAGTGAGTATACGTTTAGAAGGAGGAAAAAGTTAAGATGGCAACATGTTACAACATTTGTGACACAAACACACTCACAAAAGAGCAAGTCAAACTTGTATTACAAACAATGGAAAAAAATGTCATGCAAAGGAGTATCAATAGTGATCAAGAGTAAGGACAAGTTTAAGTGTAGGCTCCAAACAAAAAAATGAGAAGCATAAAGAAGAGAAGAACAAAGACGAAGGAATAAGTAGAATAATTTGGATCCCAAATTGTCTTATAAAGAAATTCGTCACAAAACATTTGGAATGTTTAGACTTTGAGGATATCAAATAAATAGAGAGGTTGGATACAACAATAAATAACCTTTTAAAGCTGGAACCCACTAAGAAATAAATACACACAAAAGAGTTAGCAGATACAAAAACCACCAAGGTAGATAAGTTGAAAATACTCATTAAATTAAGTTAGGAAGAGGTTTGAATACACACAAGCCTTTTTAAGTGCCTAAATGAAGGAGGACGAGGTAATGTGACCAAAAGTATTTAGTCATGTTGACTTTCCATGGAATTGAAAACTTTAAATTTTCCTTCCTCAAAACCCCTTTAAGATACATATATTTGTTACATGAATCTAACCTAAGTGGGGATCTGAATGACATTTAATATAATATGGCATTAGTATTATTTATATTAAATTAATGGATAAAAATTATTTAAAAAATATTAATGTTTTGACATCTTTATCCTAAATTTGCAAGCTACTATCACAATCTAAAATTTTAGCATTACACTAAATCCTTTAAATTTCATTGTAATATAATTATTGAAAAACATAAAATTATTAAGATGTTCCAAAACCAAGCTTAATTGTTATTGAATTTTGGAAAAGTTTAATTAACTAATGTAAAAGATTGGATAAAGATTAAGGTAAATGTTGATGATTAAAATTGCACTGTTTCTAACACCAACAATGGGAAGTTTTAGGAATGTGGGACTTGCAACCTGAAACAACCTCTATATTTTAAAGAAGTTGTCTATTCTTTATATCAAGGGTATAATGGGAAAAGGGATAGGAATTAAATAGAAACACAAGTGCAACTAAAGAAACCCTAACTATGGCGATGCGCCTGAATTTAATTCAACCCTTAAGCACAGTGAAGCTATATGTAAGATACAATTACATTAAAGAGCGAACAAGGCATGATCAATGTCAAAGATAGAAAACAATAGAAAAAAAGCCTCACAACTTAGACTAATTTTGCAGTGACACAGAAAAATATCAAAAAAGGCACAGAACTCAGTTTTCTTATTAATTCTCTAGTCACATAAAAGGCACAGAAACATGCATAGTTACATAAATTTTCTAACTCAAGAAAATATAAAAAAGGAAAATGATATTGCTGATCACAACTCAAAAAATCTAAAAACTCTTGACCATAATCTCTTGCAAAAAATTCTCTCTATCTTCTGATGATGACTCTGGTGATCTCTGCACCCATATTTATAGCATTGGATTAGCTCTGGATTGTCTTCACGTTCCCAATCTAATGGCCTAACTAAACTCTATTTAAATTGGAAGTCTTTAACACAAAATATTTCTTAGATCTGAAATGTTCTATCTTCCTGCAATTTTATTAGCCGACATAGATACCTAGGATGCTTCCCAATTTTAAATGGGAGAGGACACTTGGTTGATTCCTTCTCTCTACTTGAAAACTTTTTTATTATTCAGGAGACACCAGAAAATGACACTTGGCATGTTCTACAGCACTTACCGAAGGCACATGGCACTTTCTACGTAACTTATACTCTTTTTGTGTCTTTGCTCAGGAGTGTTTTATCTTTGACATCTATCACCATCTGCTTCTCCAAAACTTTAACATATTAACAAAAAATGAGATCCATAGCACTTCTCACTCGAGAAACTTCAAAAAAGGAATAGGGACAGGTGGCACTTTCTATGTAGCTTATCAAGGGACACATGGCAGTCTCCACTGCTTTTAGCTACCCTTTGAGAATTCTACGAAAGGTGACACTTGTTGGTCTCCATGTTGCTCTATCTATGTTATAGAAACATTCAGACCTCATTTCATATTTACATAGATGGTGACACTTGGTATCTTCCGCTTGCCTCAGAAATAGAACCCAGGACCCACCACAGTTTTTACTTATCAATGAAATGAAGAAAAGATATTTTAGATGTTGACACATGGTGGCTTCAACTTTATTTAGCTTGAGATATGTGGCATCTTCTGTTGCTTTTAAAAAAGGCATATTGAAACCTTCCACAGTTGTCACTTGGCACCTTCTGCTTGATCTTGAGAAAAGCTTTATTGAAAAGAAGCTTTCCAGACGTATAAGAAACATGAGATGCGGATGTCAACACTTGTTGCACTCCATTGAGTTACTATGAGACATGTGTCATGTCCTAATCAACTTATAGAAATTATGAAAGGTGCCTCCGCCAATGACACTTGGCATCTTCCGCTTGATTTTGACACTTAACAAAATTGAGGCAAAAAGAAATTTGAGCCCACACTCTAAGTCAAAACTTCATTGTCTCGAACCAAAGTGTGCAAGGACTGAATTTTGATTGCGCAACTGAAAATCAAAATAAAATGTAGAGTATTTTTTACTCTACAGTTATTGGTGACCCCAAGGAATTTTGAGCTTGCTCAAAAAGAAACCACAACTTCTTCATGATCAAAATGTGACAAAAATCACAGCTTCAGTAGGGTTGTCTGATAAGTAGACCACTCATCATCAGATAATTCCTACTTATTTTGCAATTTGTGAAAGGCCAAATCAAGATTGATAATATCTTTGTGTGAAAATTTTTACAAAATCTAAACTGTAGCCTTAAATTTAAATTCAAGCTGGGAAACAAGAATCAAAATGGATTCTACTTCAAGTACTGATGAATTATCCTTTAAATCCTAAAAAATTACCTGATCATTTTGCCTGGCTAACAACAAAGGTTTAATTTCTTCAATCATCAACACAGTGTTGTCATCAGGAAAAGGAGAAAGAAGTCCTAATTGCACTAGATCTTCGATGTGTTATTTCATTTTCTTGATTCCTTCTTTCATCCCATCTAGTAGCTTTCTACAAGTGATTATTATAGAGTTGTAATTGAGAACCTCATTCACTCATTTAGCGTCAACCATTCTGTCATTAATCCCTACCTGACAATGTTCTGTCAGTTGCATCATATAGCTTTTGCAGTAGCATTTGGGAGTCTAACACTCTCACAAAGATAGTGGACAGAGTGTCTTTTACTAAAGTCTCCACCCTTTCACACAATTTTTGTGCATTTAGCAGAAAGGTTAGAGAAGGTCTGAGCTGAGTAATCTCTTGAGAGATTCTTTTCCACATTGATTCATAAAGCTCCTTTACCAGATTTAACACCCATACATTATTTGGCCTATTAACCAATTCAAGTGTCAATTGTTCTACCCTTTGTCACTCAGCTTGAAGTTAGGCCTAAATATCCATGGTATTATTCTATTCATTCAACAGCTTCTGTTGAAGTTGAGTAACCTGTAGCAGGCTTTCCTCACATTTTTCCTAGAATGTTGTCTTTTCCCACCTTAAAGTTGTCATTGCATCCTTTACCTGCATTAGCCCTAATTTCAAAGAATCATTTTGGGCCTAGATAGCTTGGTGAGTCTAAAGAGGAACAACATCTTGAAACTATTTATTAAGACTCTCTATTTCAATATTCTTAGTATTGATCTCTGTGGTCAAACTGCTACATTTTGCCTTCTCTTTGGCCAGATCAGCCTCCATCTTCTAGAGTTTTCTTGATATTTTCAAATAATATTTGGCTACTGTAGAATTATACTCATTTAGCAGCTCAACCCTATCTTATGGTTTGAATAGGGACATGTCTATTGCCACTACATTCATTGTGTAATCCTCTCGCTGCATCTGCTCATTTGGCTTTACTATATTTGGTGACAAATGGGTCACTGTCAGTTACTACTGAATTGGGTAAAATTGTGACCTCAAATGTGGTGTAGCTAAGGCTTTATTATCTTTGATCCTATTATTCTCCATTCAAGCTTTCCTTGCCTTCTTAGCAGCATCTGCTTGAGTTTGGAAGGTAGAAGGAGAGGCAATGTGCCCACCCGCAAAAGGAAAACCTTATGGTAAACCATATGGAATAGCCAATTATTGGCTATGGGCAATCTAAGGAGGTAATTTATTGGGAATAGAGGGGGAAAAGTGAGGAAATGATATAGCTTGAGTATGGATAGATGGGGCAAAATGCGAAATGGGCATAGTGGAGGTGGTAGGGGATGTCATTTGGCCAGATGGAAACATCATCCCTATAAGAGAAGAAAGAGATTGAGAAGGAGGAGGAGAAACAATACTTACCTAATGAGAAACTGGGGTACTCTGTGGTTGGTGTTGTAAGGGTTCTACCCTCTCTTCTGAATCCAGTTGGAACGTCAACCTTTTATGTTTCCTTGGTGTTTCTTCTTCTAGTTGTGCTCCCTTCTCCTCAATATTTACCACTACCGCTAGTCGTGCTTGTGTAGAACTGGGAACCTCAAGGACTGATGCTGATGGAGAAGATTTTGGTGGTGAAGATACCACACCCTTTTATTTTTTGATGGTACTAAGAGATTGGGGCCAAACAGTTACATCGACTACCGTTGAATTTTGCACTGGGGCCTACGATGTTGGCTGGATTCTACTCTAGCTTTTGGCTCACCACCCTGTGTCTACAAATTGCTTGTATTAGGGCTAGACATAGGAGACAGATGAAATTCATCCCACAGTTCCTCCCATTTCTCATCTGAATCCACATTTCCAAAAGAGTGGGTCATCTCACAAATATCTTGCCTATATTTCCAAGAGGCTTCTATTTTTTAGCGTTCTAGTCTTTATTATTTAATACTCTTCTTAAACCATAATTCATTCTAATTTTTGGGTCAAACTCTCTTTGCTTAACATAAAAAGTTTCCCATGGTCTGTTTTGTTGAAGAGGCAAATCTATCAATTCAACATAACATTCCAGAATATCTTCCTTGGGATTTTTTCCTATTTCCGAAAAGGGGCAGCCCTCATGTGCAATCCTAGCAGCAACCCTATTAGTCCTGATCCATGAAGCTATGAAACCATTTGGGTCATATACCCATTTATCTTCAATTAGAAGGAAACCTAGGAAGGCTAGCTTTTTAAGAAACACAATCTCACTATCTCTGACCTCTAGTGCCATGTTGTTTGTCATCCATGGGACATCATACATTTTATTCTTCTTCTTCCTAGAGCCATATTCATTGTCTACAATAGACGCCTGCCTGGTGACCTCTAATAATGCTAACCTAAGGGTCAAAATCTTAGGTAACAGCACTGGTTCTCCACAAAAACCATGAACTCTAATAATAGTATGATGGGATCTGAAAAAGTAATCACAGGGGATAGGGAAATTGGTCATAAGGTTTGATACACTTGGAAACAGTCTATTTATAACTGGTTCTAGGCTCAGATGACAAAAGGCACGGGCAACAAAAAGTTCCCAGAATTTGTATAGGTCGCTAGTTTTGGACAAGATATGTGTCCATACAGACATAGGAGTGGTCCTATGTAGATCAAAGCTTGGGTCATACATATTTAGATGCATGTGTTAGGAAAATATTCTAGAATTCTGATACAACATAAGGTGGAACAAATAAGAGGAATACCTGAAAATTCCTTTGGATCTAAACTGGGCAAGTTGTTCCACCATCAAATATGCAATCTACTCAGATAAATCAAGCCGATATTCTTGAGTCTTGTCAACAGTTTTCAATATGAAGAGGATAGTTATTTGTTCCTCATAAATGGTTATATCATCTTTCATTTTGAAAATGAAAGCCATCATGGAAAGTGCATCTTGACTAGCTTGGGAAAATTGTGCTCTTGATGTTGGTAGTGTCGGCACAGTTGTATCATCATCGCCAAATTGCATCTCTATTTTCATAAAACTCAATTGAGTATTGACGTTTGCCCACATTTTTTGCATCTTGGCAATGGTGGGAAATGTGGTTTTCTTGTCGTGGTACAGGGCCAACATATCTCTGATGGCCTTTGGTGTAATTTACATTGTGAAAGGACCCTATTGTATGGTATTTGAATGCGCATGAAACAATCTGGCACATATTTCAACCAAGTCAGGGCATGGATGTATAGCTGGGACAATTAATTATGCCAATTGGGAAGTCTGTATCCTCATTGTGAATATCTCGTATTGTCCCACCTTGGCCCTCTGAAGACACCTTTGATGTGCTCCTTCTCTGGGAGTTTTGCTACTAGTTATTTAAAGAATTGGGTCCATGATTCCATATGCATAATCTTTTACCTTTGCTGGGTCATTTTCTTGACCAACTTCAGGGACTCTAGTCCACAGGAAGGTCTTTAATGGTTGGGCGGGGGCTAAAGTATATGATTTTCTTGTAAGAAACTTATCAAGGGATTCATAAATCCCAGACCCTTGTTGTGAAGACTGTGCTCCCTCCATTTATATATCTATTCTTTGAAAATAGTGAACTACGGTAATAGGTATGAAGCTTTTGCAATAAGGAAGCACTTTCACTTAAGTAGGTTTGCTATGAGCTAAAAATGCAAGTAATAGGGGTTTTCTAGTAGACGTAGGAATGTTTGAGAAAATGTAATCTTTAACTCTTGTTATGAAGTATTTATTTACCCATCAAGTCTCAAAATGGCATTAAACCTGGATAACCGTTAGCAAATCTTACTAAATCTTCATGGAACAACGAGTTAGACACGTCATGCAAGTGGCTGGGCAAAGTATCTTGGGGAATTTAAGATTTGGAAGATATTTAAAGTGTCCAGAGTTTTTTAAAATTTTGAAAAAAACTCTGAGCTGCGACTACATGTTCAAAGAACACTTATTTAAAAGAAAGAGCAAGAAAGAAAAAATGGGAAAACAAAGCAACTGAAAAAGGGAAACTATCTAACTATAATACATTAGAGACATAGGTTAACTAAAATGCTTCAAGTAGATCCCATTCACAAGAATCTCTTCAGGTTTGCCTTCCATTGTTTCCAGCTCAAACGAATTCTTCTATTTACATGCACAAATTTTATAGGGGCCAGTCCATAATGCTTCAAATTTAGTATGTTGACCCGGCTTGGCGGCTCTTGCATCCCATTTCAAAAAATTGAGCCTTCTTCAAAATAAGGATTTGAAGTCATTTTATCAAAGTAGTCTTTAATTATTTTTTGATTCTTAATTAATGAATCATGTGTCACATCCCTCTTTTCTTGAAGCTCTAAAATTTTAGCAAGTCTAACCTGCATGGGGCCATTTTCTTCAATATCAATCTGTTTTATCAGTTGGATAGCAGGAATTTCCAAGCTTAGAGGTATTACGGTAGGCTTGCCATAGACCAGTTCATATGGGGAGATTTTCATCACCTACTTAGGTGTAATTCTATCAGCGCATAGAGCTATAATTATCACTTTATGCCATTCTCTATGATAAGCATCCCCTATTCTCTTGATGAGTCTAATCAGGTTCATATTAGTTGATTCTACCAAACCATTACCCTAAGGGTAATAATTAGAGGAAGTTTTTAGATATATTCCATGCTTTAATGCAAAGTTAGATACTTTAGACCTTAAAAATGCTTTAGCATTATCTGAAATTATGGTGTGAGGAGCCCTAAAGTGAGTAGTGATACTTCCTAGAAAGTCTAGGATCACATTTTCTATTGCTTCCTTAAATGGCACTACCTCAGTCCATCTAGTGAAATAATCTGTGGCAGTTAAAATCTATTTGTGACCCATACTAGACACTGGATTTATCATTCCAATGAATTCAATACCCCATTGAGCAAAAGTTTCATCAACAATTATAGGACTCAGAGGCATTGTTGCATTCCTTCTCATTCCCACATAATATTGACAAGATTGACATTTTTTAACTAGTTGATAACAGTTTGTAAATAAAGTAGGCCAGAAATAACCTGCCTCGCTTATCTTTATAGCTATGGTCTTAGCAAAAAAATGTCCACCTGAGACACCATGATGCATTTCATGTAGTATTTTCTTAGCCTCATCCTTCTCTATGCATCTTCAAAGCTTGCCATCAGAATTTCTTCTGAAAAGAACTTGTTCAATTAAAATAAAATGGATTCCTTACATCCTATAGTATCTCTTCTTATTTTGAGGGAGTTTTCTTGGGAAAATACCATATTTCATAAAATGAATCCTGTTTGTGACCTAGGAGTTCTGATAAACCTCTTGTATCCTCAATACAGTTTCTTTTTCCACTTCTGAATCTGTTTCCACAGGTATCATCTTTTCAAGCTCTTGAGTCATATATTGGCATAAACCCTACCTCTGACTAACTTAGTGGGTTTTACCTCTACATCATATTCAAGGATCTTTGTTATTCAGTATGCCTTTTTTCAGTAATTTCACCCTCCATAATGTATTCTCTGACACTTGGGTGAGCCACAAGTATCAGAATCTTACTTCCTAATACTATATGCCTAAATTTCTTCAGGGCTTTTACCATAGCATATGCTTGTTTCTCTACAAATTTGTATCTGGTTTCATATTCTCTAGTCCTTGAGAAAAATGCTATTGGATGTTGTCCCTCCTATTTATCATCTTTTTGTGTTAGAAAAGCAGCAATATTGAGCTCTCCTCCATACACATACATTACAAAAGGCTTAGAAAAGTCTGGGCTTCTAAGTATTGGGGCCGTTGAAATTGCTTTCTTGACCTCTTCAAAGGCTTGCCTTCCTTCTGTAATCCACTTGAAAACCAGGATTTTTTTCAACAAGAGTGTCACTGGTCTTACTAAGCCTTCAAAGTCAGATATGAACCGACTAACAAAATTAATCTTTCCTAAGAAAGATTGAATTGCTTTCTTATTTACTGGAAGAGGTAAGTTCATTATAGATTCCACTCTCTCTAGGTCTATGGAGACTTCTTCTTTAGATACTATATGTCCCAATAATTTACCTTGAGGTACGACAAAGATGCATTTCTTAGGATTCAAGGATATTCTAAATTCTTGACATTTCTTAAAAATAGATTCTAAATGATCAAAATGATCAACAACATTTTTTCAAAAAAATATTAAGATCATCAAGATAAATTAGGATGACTTTATTTATAAGCTCCCCAAATGATACATCCATAACTCTTTGAAAAGTGGCTCCAGTATTTGATAAGCCAAATGGCATCTTAGCATATGCAAATGTTCCCCATTTGGTAATAAAAGTAGTCTTGTATTGGTCTTCATCAGCCAACCAAATCTAATTGTATTCAAAGAAACCATCTAGCAAGAAAAATCTCTCTGATCCAGCCATAGTCTATAAATTTGTTCCATAAATGGCAAGGGATAGTGATCTTTCAGAGATGCTCTATTCAAGTCTCTGAAATCTACACAGAGTCTTATGTCACCATTCTTTTTCCTGACTGGTACTAGATTTGATATCCAAGTTGAGTGCTTGATTGGAAAAATTATTTTAGAATCTAAAAGTTTCTGCAACTCATCCACCATTAGAGATTCGATCCTTAGATTTACTAGCCTCTGCTTCTGTCTGACAGGGTTTGATCCTTCAGTCAGCTCTATTGTGTGCTGAATGATATCTCTATTATATCCATGAAAGTCTTCATAGCTCCAGGCTATGACTCTATCATATCTTTTACACAAGTCAATTAGTATTTCTCTTTCCTCTTGTGTTTTAGAATTTCCAATTTTTAATTTTCTCCCTTCACTCACCTCTATTTCAGAATAATCTACTTCGTTTACCTAAAACTTTTTCTTCTCTAGGCCTACATCTTCTAGATCAAATAGGTTTTCTAAAGTGATTAAGCCTTTGGGAAGCTTATTGTTCTTTAATTGTATAATTTGATCCCCATATGCCTCTTCAATTTTTAGTTTCAATTGATCAGCAAATTCTCCTGATTGTTGCAAGAATGAGAGTACCTGAGAATCATTCTCAAATACTTGCCAATTATTATCATTGTCCAGGATAGTTGGTCTTACAATAACTTTTACTAACTCATTACTAACTAATAGGCCAGTTGTTGGATCAAACTGTGAACCAATATGTGCCATCCTATTAGCTTCAAAAAATTTGGTTCTTGGAACTACTTCAATATTAAAAGATTCAAAATCTTCTATTAAGTCCCAAATTCTGTGTCTATAAGATCTCATCCTTACATTTTTGGCTATTACCTTTTCCCTAATTTGCTTCACCACTAATTCTGAATCTCCTTTTACTATTAAATTTTGTATTCTCTTTTTCTTGGCTAAAATGAGCCCATGGACTAAGGATTCATATTCAGCATCATTATTGGTACAAGCAAATTGGAAATGAATAGCTCTCAAAATTTTCTCCCCATTTGGAGCAACAAGACAAATTCCTACTGTAGTGCCACTTTTAATTCTAGCCCCATCAAAGTTTAAGGTCCAAATTTTTGAATCTTTTTCAGATTCTTGAATAGTTGGTGTATCTTCCCTTAAAACATTTGGGATTATATGATCTTCATAAAAAATGGCATAAGTGCCTAGACCAGTAGAGTCATAATTTCCATATGGATCACTATGCATCATAGCTAACAAATGGTTATTTTCCTCTTCTTGGTCATGTTCAGTCCATTCACCCAACTCTTCAAAAAAAACCCTTTCTTCTTTATTCAACATAGCATGATCTGCCTCTAATTTTGATGTTGGTTCATTGGTGATGTGATCCTTTGATAGTGGTTCAAATAGAATTTTCATCTTTGAACCATATTTGGTTCTTAGGATGAGGTGAGACCAATCAAGGGACATATATCTTCTTATTTTGGCTGTGAAGTCTCTAGATAAATATAAACCAAAAACATGAGGTATATCTATAACTACTACATCTCGATTGAAAATTATATTGAGACAAGTATATAATTACAATGGGAGTTGTTTAATTCTCTCTATTGTTTGTACTGATTTTCCATCTAGCTTCATAACTCTTTTAGTAAGTGGTTCATACTTTATTTTTAAAGCATTAGCTATTTGCTTAGGCATTACTATAGTACTAACCCCTGAATCTATCAATGCATTATGCAAGAGTTTCTTTTCAACTATCAGAGTTAAAGAGAAAAGCTCTGGTTTGGATTTACTTACCTCTATTGCATTGTTCACAAAGGTTGTTGTCTTCAGAGGAACTGTGTCCTTGATCTTTTCTTTATCAGCAAGTCCTTCTTTGGTGCCATTATGTTTAGGCATTGCTTGGCCTTGTAGAGCTTCTTGTAGAAGCGTCTTTTGTTCAGGGATAGCTAGTATGTCCCATATTGATACTTGTGTTAGAGTCCTCTTCAGCTGTTCCACCACATTCATTGGTCCTAATGCTTGAGTTCTTTGAAAATAAAGATATCTTACTTTTTCTTGAACTTGTGCAGGAATCACTTAGTTCTGCACTAGCTGAGGCACTTCTTGTCTGATAGTTGTGTTTCTTTGACCTTGAAGTGGAGGATTCTCCATAACTTGACTATTTGCAACTTCACACTGTTCCATCATTCTTCTCTTTGATCTAGTATAGTAGTTTGATTGCACCACTGGTTTCTTGGAATCAGAACTTTCATTCAAGAATATTGATTCTTCATCTTCAACCCATGAAAATAGAGCATGTTTAGGGGCTATTTCTTCTTGTTGTTGTAAATACATCCCTTGCATCTGAGCTATCAGGACTAAATTTTGCATATCAAGAGACTGATAAGTTTGTGCATCTGAAGTCCTGGCAAATTGTCCATCCATTCTTCTTTGCTTCGCTACCTTTTGTTGTAGATTATCCATGGGAAAATCTCTAGGTGTATGACCATTATTACAAGGAAAACACCAGGCATTGGTGCTATCTACATAATTATTTTGCCCTTAAACAATCTCCCTATTGGGATTTGGGGGAATACTCTGTGAGAGTGTAGGGACTGCAACTAATTAGTTTGCTGGCTGAAGGTTATTTTGCCTTTGATGACCCTGATATTGGTTTGGCTGTGATGAAAATTTATTTCCTTGATAGCCTTGATATTGAGGTTTGGGGTAGGGATTTTGTTGTCTCCTTATGTTAATTAGCTCAATAGAAAATGTCCTTAAGATATTCTTGATATCGTCCATCTCAGACGATTGAGCAAGGACAAGTTATTTAGAAGGTGGTTGAGGATATTTATACATAGACACAGGTGGGGCTATGGAATTAGGGGCTTTCTGAGGTAATGGCAAGGTAATTTATGGAAACATGGGCATGGGAGGCCTTGAGGGCAATTTTCTAGCATTTATTAAATTATTTTCAGATCTGACTGCATAGTCATAAGCCTCTGGTAGAGTCTGACCTTGAAGTGACTGAATCATAACAGATATATCTAAATTTAAAGCCTTAAGATAAAACACTATAGCCATACCTGGTAATGGTCTAGTTGTAGCAGGAATCTTTTCCCAAGTCTTTTGAAATCTTGAATTAAATTTAGTGATTGCTTTTTGTGGTGCTCTTTGAATAGTAATCAATTGTTGCAATAGAGAAGATTTATCACCTTTTTCTTCAAATCTTTCAAAGAAAAGATCTCCAAGTTGATCCCATGTAGATATTGTATTTCGGGTCAAAGATCTATACCATTCTAGGGCCTTTCCTTTAAAAGAAGCCGCTAACAATCTTATGGCAATATTATGCTATGTGACAACATGTATGGCATAGACCTCAGACACATCTTGCAAATGTTCTTCAGGTGTTTTGAAATCTTGCCCACTGAATTTGGGCAGAGCCTTCAAGGCATTTACTGGGATAGGGTCCCAAGTGGCTGGTGGTATTGGTAGGATCAAAGGACTGCCAGTGTTCCAACTTGCATAATTCTTTGGGGGTATAGGAGCTCCTATATTTACTCTTGGTATTGGTATAAACTGATTGACTCTTCGTCTCAGACTAGTTACCAATAGTGGGAAAAGAATCCCTGTATTTATAGTAGATTGAGATCTTGTCACTGGTCCACAGCTCTGACTCCTTGTAGCTCTCTGGTTCATACGGTCTTGAAAGAAACTTCAAGATGGTCTCCCACTGGACGTGCCAAAAAATTTTGATGATTAAAATTGCGCTATTTCTAACACCAACAATGGGAAGTTTCAGGATTGTGTGACTTGCAACCTAAAACAACCTCCAGATTTTAAAGAAGCTGGCTCTTCTTTATATCAAGGTTATAATGAGAAAAGGGATAGGAATTAAACAAAAACACAAGTGCAACAAAAGAAACTCTAACTATGGCGATACGCCTGAATTTAATTCAACCCTTAAGCACAGTGAAGCTATATGTAAGATTCAATTACATTAAAGAGTGAACAAGGCATGATCAATGTAAACGATAGAAAATAATAGAAACAGAGGCTCACAACTTAGACTAATTTTGCAGTGACACAGAAAAATATCAACAAAGGCACAAAACTCAATTTTCTTATTAATTCTTCAATCACATAAAAGGCACTGAAACATGCACAGTTACATAAAATTTATAACTCAAGAAAATAGAACAAAGGCAAATGATATTCCTGATCACAGCTAGAAAAATCTAAAAACTCTTGACCATAATCTCTTGCATAAAATTCTCTCTATCTTCTGATGATGACTTTGGTGATCTCTGCACCCCTATTTATAGCATTGGATTAGCTCTGGATTGTCTACACATTCCCAATCTAATGGCCTAACTGAACTCTAACTAAACTAGAACTATCTAACACAAGATATTTCTTAGATCTGAAACGTTCTGTCTTCTTGGAATTTCATTGGCCAACACAGATACCCAGGATGCTTCCCACTTTTAAACGGGAGAGGACACTTGGCTGATTCCTTCTCTCTACTTGAAAACCTTCTTATTATTCAGGAGACACCGAAAAATGACACTTGGCATGTTCCGCAGCACTTACTGAAGGCACATGGCACTTTCCGCGTAACTTATACTCTTTTTGTGTCTTTGCTCAGGAGTGTTTCGTCTTTGACATCTGTCACCGTTCGCTTCTCCAAAACTTTAACAACTTAACAGAAAATGAGACCCACAACACTTCTCACTCGAGAAACTTCAAAAAGGGAACAGGGACAGGTGGCACTTTCTGCATAGCTTATCAAGGGACACGTGGCGGTCTCCATTGCTTTTAGCTACCCTTTGAGAATTCTGTGGAAGGTGACGCTTGTTGGTCTCTGTGTCGCTCTGTGTATGTTATAGAAACATAGGGACCTCATTTCATATTTACACGGATGGTGACACTTGGTGGCTTTTGCTTGCCTCAGAAACAGAACCCAGGACCCATCACAGTCTTTACTTATCAATGAAACAAATATAAGATAATTCGGATGTTGACACGTGGTGGCTTCCACTTTCTTCAGCTTGGGATACGTGGCGTCTTCTATTGCTTTTTAGAAATGCATATTGAAACCTTCTGCAGTTGCCACTTGGCGCCTTCCGCTTGATCCTAAGAAAAGATTTATTGAAAAGAAGTTTTTCAGATGTATAAGAAACATTAGATGTGGATGTCGACACTTGTTGCACTCCACTGAGTTACTATGAGACATGTGGCACGTCCCGACCAACTTCTAGAAATTATGAAAGGTGCCTCGGCTGATGACACTAGGCAGCGTCCGCTTGATTTCGACACTTAGACAAAATTGAGGAAAAAATAAATTCGAGCCCGCGCTCTGAGTCAAAACTTCGCCGTCTCGAACCAAAGTGTGTGGGGACTGAATTTAGATCGCGCAACTGAAAATCAAAATAAAATGTAGAGTATTTTTTACTCTATAGTAAAAATATATAATACTTACCAAAAAAAATTTAGACACAATAAAAACATTTTACAATTAATAAAAAAATTCTTTTATAAATATTTTATAATTTTTTTTAATTCAAACTTCTTAAATTTTTTTTAAGGTATAATTTTATTTTATTTTGAAATCCCTCGAATCACTTCAATACAAATATATTCTTAAATAATATTTACAACACCCACTAAACATATTTTACAATACAATAATATAATACAAAATCATATAATACATATTTCTGCCACACTTAAAATTTAAAGATTAACATTACTTGATCATTTAAAATTTGTTATGTGCCACCTTGTTTTAGGAAACTGGGAAATGCAAAATTTCCATATTTACACTATTTACAATTTATATATATATATATAACTATACTGTGTTTCGTATACTGTAAAACTATGCAGCACACCGAGATGGGCCAACGGGCATCATGTACCTTTATGGCATTTTGCTGGGGTAGACAACCCACTTTGATGCCTCAAACTCTGCAGATTCAACAACAAAACTTACATTCCTCTCTTAGTAAACGACAAAGCTTGCAAGTTACAATGACTTCTGAATTGTGTATCCATCTTAATAAAGGTAATCTCACCAAACCAAAGAATGCAATGGCTACTAATAATGATCTGATCCATTTGGAAAATAAGTAAACTACCAAACAACAGAAATCTACCACGAAATTTCCTTAATGTTGATTTGTAGGATCAGTAGCAGAAATCAGAATACGTTATGTTTTTCTGCCAGTAGTCTGAAGTTCTAACTTCCAACCCTTGTAAGACACATAAATGATACTTTCTTTCTTGGGAAACTAATATCATGTCAGAACATCTACAACACTTTCCAAAGCTATATACTTCTTTTCACCGGAGTGTATAACATAAAGTTGTTTATATTTGTTATATTAACAGATTCATTTATTTACTCATCGTGAACACACATTGTCAAAGCATAAAAGTGCATCCAGACAAATGTGGGGTCCTTCACATTTTATAGCTTTTTCCCTTTTTTTTAAAAATTCTCTGTAGCAGGTCTTATTAGACATATATATGTCGTAACAACATGAATAACAAGACAAAATATAAAAGGGTTTTCTTCCTGATTTCTGAGTCATTTACATAAGTCACTTCAGTTCCACTTTTATATATATACCAATATAAATAATAAGACAAAATACAATAGGGTTTCCTTTCTGGTTTCTGAGTCGTTCACATAGGTCACTTCAGTTCAATTTTTATATATATATAAAAGTTGAACTGAAGTGACTTATGTGAATGACTCAAAAATCAGAAAAGAAACCATGTTATATTTTGTCTTGTTATTCATGTTGGTATGACGAATTAATACATTACAAAGGAGTCCTGTGAAGGAATGGGTACCTGATGATCCAATTGATTTAATGGAGGAATGGATTGACATTTACTTGCTTAAGTGGACAAATGAAAGGATATCTTCCTATTTGATAATCTAAAATGAACTGGTTTAAGTTCAAGTTGACCACTGCCAGCTTGTTTTGTGTTATGTTGCAGAAAAACCAAGTTGAACAGTGACATTTAGCACTTCTGTAATAAATAAATTAAAGGTGATTGCATGTTTGAAAAAATATGACGGCTGTGTTTATATATATTTATTATTTTTTAAATTATTATAAAATAAGTTTATTTATTTATTTTTAATTGGATTTTAACTTTTTAAATATTTAATTATTTATATTTAAATTTTAATAATAGTTATTTTGTTAAATAGTATTTTCTAAGAATTAATTGTATATTAAAATTATGATTTGATATTTCGAATCTCATTACTTTACTTATCTTGAAGGATGAGAAGATTGAAGCAAATTTTGATTTCAATATTCTCTTTCTTGAAGATGGATCTCCCAGTGAAATCTAAAATGCTATAAAGATGGATTTAGTTGTGAGATCGAAAAGGTGGAAAAATAACATTATTGCGTTGGTTTCAATTTCTTCTTCCTAAAAATAGATCCAATAATAAGATCCGAATTGATAGAAAATAACTTTATTACACAGTGGATTCCAAAAGAACATGAAATTATTAACATTACACTCCCAGTCTTTTTGAAATAAAAATCCTCTTTAATTTAAATGATTTTATGTGAACATGTACATGTTTATTCGGATTTGATTTGGGAAATGATCAATCTTTCATCTATTATAATCAATTTAAAATACATTATTCAAATTTTTTTTTCTTCTTTCTTTAACTTTAATATTATATTTAAATACCTCAAATACATAATTTATATACGTCAATTGAAATACTTCATCTATATGTATTGATTAATTCTATACTTTTGAGATCAAAGGCAAAGAATGCCTCGTTTGGGATTTTCTGGACAATTTTATTTATTAAATAAGTTTTGAAAGATTTGATCTCAGTTGATTTCTCAGTATGCAAGTATAAGAGACATGTTAGCACTTAGTTGCATGCATTCGCACTTAGTCACATGACTTCATGATTAATTTCAACCATTACGGAGTTAAGACATTCCATGTGTCACATTTTCACAACATTCACACTACAAAATATTTTTTCAAGCCATTTGTCAGTCGTGCATCTAGTCGCATTATGGAGACCCATGGTCATCGCATTTACATTGGGAAATTATTCACTCTGAAGATCCAAGTCAATGAAAAAATAATTGCAAATGTCAACACCTTATTCAGTCATAGCCTCACAGTCCGTGGGAATGCGACCCTATCATATGTTGCCATGTGTTATGACTTGTCATCTTTACAACACAGAGCTATAGTTTACAGGAATGTGACCCTACCCTGTGCTGTTGTGTGTCATGATTTCACGTCTTCGCAAGATTATATGGTTCAAAAGAAATGTGCATTGGGTTTTCATATCCATGCATTTGTGAACTGCGACTGGACCAAAAAACACCATTTTTCATAATCACATTTTTATGCAATAAAAGTGGACTTCATATATCCAAACACTCAAGGTTAAGACACGATTGTGTGATATGATGTCACATGGTCTAAGCAATGAAAGAAGCCAAAATGGCAACACACAACTATGAAATGCACACATATCTAAGGATGTGACTCAGCGTAATACAAATAATATTAAGAAGGGTAACATTCATCACAAAAAGATGACTAAGCATCATAACAATCTCCATTGGAGTGTAAAATAAAGACGCGCCCTTTTTGATTTCCCCACGAACAACATGCGTTAAAAGCAAAATTTTAACAATATGATTTGGAAAAAAATTGTTTATCCCCATTACATGGATGACGTAGATTATCAAATCATTCAAAGCCATTGGGATGTGATTGCATAGCTAAAAGTATTCAAAATAGTTAAATGAATTCACAATGCTCTTGTTTCTCAACTCTCGTCGCTTACAACTTTACAACTTTAGATAGTGCATTCAAGAAAATAAAAACCAAAGTCCCTTTAATTGTGAAGTAATCCGAATTCACCATGCAAACCAACATTGAATATCTTTGTTCAATCATCACGTAACGTATTTTCAGAGACATAACATTTAATTTTGAAGTTTTGAGTATTGGCTTGAGGCACTATAGTCCCATCTTTAATGAAGTCAAGAATCATAAGGATGAAAGTGACAATGATAAGCTTCTTTTGGCTATGCAAGAGTATTCCTCAAATATTGTAGCCATTAGATTAGATATTCTACATGGTACAACAACAAAATTTAAAGTATTTCTTTGTATAAACTTAGTTTATAATGTTTTATGTTTTACATATTGTCACGATGACATTGTACAATCACTGAAAGGGAAGAAATCATTTGTTTATATTGTTGTTATTTCTTATGAGGGAAACTATGAGCTGCTTAAGCTTGATTTTTTAAACAATCAAGAGGTTGACCTATAATGATTGAAAAATAATGACATTACAGAGCTCCTTAGGGATTAGGTTGATGACCCAAATCACTTTTTTTCAAATGAGAGATTTACTCCATCCTTTTTAGATAGTTTAGACAAGAAGTTCAATTCAGAGTGGCTTTGATGAATAAACTTTTTAGAATTGTGGATATAATACTGGTAGATTAAAGGTGGAAAAACTTGCTTTCTGTGATAATTGATGACAGGAAAATGCATGCCTTTGGAGAGATCATTTGTTATAATTCAACACGACATTGTCATATTTAATAGATGTTATTTGTGTTATAGTTGATCTTGAAAACATCCACATATGGATCACTAATTCTGGAGTTCCATTACATGGAGCCTTCACAAGGCTATACATTCATAAATTCTAGTAGAACATAGAGATTTTTTGACTTATTTTATCCACTAGTTTATAGAGAAACTAATGAAAAACACATGCCTAGGTTGTCAGAGCCAATAAAGAGGCCATCATAAAATATGGATGATCATTGCTATAAGGTATTACGTAGACTGCACCATAATCAGATTCAAGGGAAAATTTAATGCTCCATTGACATTTCTTCATATTTTCCCAGAGAAATTATTATAACAAGAAATTATATATCACAGTATCCATGGAGTGGATGGTGCCTACAAAGTTAAGAAACAAGCCATAGTTCACCCCCTACCCCTTATAATTAGGAGGTCTTATTTTAGGGTATGGTTTTCACTAGAAAATGGCAAGCTTGAATCTTAATTTTTACTCCTAATTAATCAACACAGACATTGGGATACTAAGGGTAAGGTGAATGTACATTTAAAGTAACTGAAATGAAAATTTCAAGTGGTGTACAATCATGAGCCTCCCATCTTGGATTGGGTATTGTTCAATGCCCAATATGAAGAGGTGGTTTCAATAAATATGTTGACTTCTAGAGTAAAAATGGAGATTACCAATGGAATTCAGTTTAGAGAAGTAAAGATAGACCAAAGTCACTAGAGCATGAAGATAATTATGATTCTATTAACTTGCACCTCCATAAGAGAATATTTCAATTTCGTCCGCCAATATTTGCTTCTAAAAGATCTTCTCTCGCACCTCAAGCAATACAATCATCCCCTATACTCCTAAAATTCAGTTATCTATTGTTAAAGAGCTTATTAAATCACCAAATAAAAAAGAGTCTACTACATGGGAAAAAGTTCATGTATCAAAGTCCTTTGAACTATCATATGCATGTTTTTAGTCCCCCATCTCCTACCATGCCAAAGTTAGAGGATGTGTCACATGATTCCCCTATTAATTAGTGATTTTTGACATTCCCAACATCAAAACACAATTTCAGTAAGCTAATGGGTCAATGAAAAGGGTTAAAAAGAGGAACATAAAACATACTCCAAGATAGTCATATGTGAGACTAAGAAGCAACTTTTAACCTTGATTAAGAAAATAAAAACTAGACCAAGTGAAAAACATGAGTTTGAAAAACATGAGTTTGAATAAAACCATGAATCAATTATTGTTACTACAATAAACATGATTAAGAAAGTTATTCAAAGATTGAAGTATATAGTGAAAATATTAAGAAAAGAACCAAATTATTCACTCTCTGAAAATGTTATAATTTATTTTAATAAATCATTAGTCTTTGTATAGCTTATGCATTAGTAATGTCAAAGCTAAAATTAATATCATTGTTTTGAGGGAGAAGGTTAAATTATACCAACATTAAATTATGCAATTAGAAACCGTATTATCTACTCTTACCAACAAAGATAAGAAAGACTTATTTCCTCATATTGAAATAATTCCCCTTATGAAAATTAAATTAGTTTATACTTTTTCGGTCAAGATGAGGACATCCATTCAAGAGTGCGATGATGAGATGGATGCAATTACTCAAGGCCATTGACAATGATATAGATATAATTTTGGAGTTATTTAAGGAGGGTGATATACGTGCAATTTTGATTCCAAATGGGCAATTGATTCCCCACACTCACTTCATTACTTAACTAATCCCCTTCATGTCAAGTTTGAAATAGATGATTGCACATGTAAATGAAGGAGTAACTAGTGACGTAATTGATGTAGCCACATGTGCAAAGGATAAGGTATAAATAAAAGGAATTTTTAGATACTCCACATTTGAATCGTGATGTATTATTGAGTAAAGCAAAAGTGCTCTTTGTAACATTGATTCTAGATACATTTAGAGTATAAAAACCAATTCCCAAAAGTTACAATCATTCATAGAATGATACATGCATGTCCATATGTAACGACTAGTCCTATTATTTAATCAGCTCCAACCACCACTCAAGCATTAAATCAACCTTAGTTATATATCGAATTTTATGAGGAATGTAATAAGTCTAAATATAATTGTGTAACTCTTACTCGTTGCATGTAATCTATTTTTATTGTGACATTTTAATCAATGGCTTATTTATACTTTTTAATTCACTCCTCAAAATGAATAATATTTATTTAATATAGATACAAACTTTAGAATTTGTGATTAATTATATTAGATTTTATTTTTTTTCTCTTTCTCAAGTTTTATGTAAGCATGAATAGTTTCAATTGAGATAATTGATTCATGAGATTAATCTATGTTTATAATTTTTAAAATTAAATTGAATGAACAACTATTCTATTTTTTAGGTGTGAGTAAATCATAATTTAATTTTGATTTATGATTAGATGTGCATGATAAAATTTTATTACACAATATTTTCTTAGGTCATTACTAAAAAAAATTGCAAATAATATTCATAGACTTTATGTTGTATCTAGTTTTCTCTAATTTATTACTAGAACATGGTTAACATTAGTTTAAATTGCATAATTAATTTAACTAAGTTAATTTTCTTAAAATATTTATTTTTTAATAACTTTAGACAACTTTCTTTTCTACCCAATCTAATCTTATTTGTTTATTTTTTAATCAATTCCATACTGAGTATAGGTTCATATGTGAATAAGTCTATCCTATCCTGTTAAGAAATAGCCAATTGATTTTATAGTACTTTAGCCTCTCAGAAGCCTAGAATTTTTTTAAGTTGGTAGTGAATCATATTGTTCCAACTAATATTCCATGATGTGGTTATTTTAAATCCCAATACTCACAACTCATTCCTTAGATTGGGTAGCTATTGATCCTAAAATGAGAGGGATTTATCCCATCATCTTTTTGTAATGGGTCATATTCCTACATCGACAAGTTTGTTGGTATTAGAAGGAAAACCACCATCAAATTCTTTAGATAAGTGGACATAATGATCTAAATTATAAGTACTCTATATTTCCCATGGAGACTTACAAGATCAAGTTCTAATTCTAGGTGGTTATTATTACTACCTTTATAATTTGATCATAGACCCATATCTGATAAGGTAACACTAAGACGTTCAATAACACAACTAATTTCACCTTCCAAATTAAATGCCTATAATCATAGAGTAATTGCATGTATTTTAGCATAATCCATTAATATGTGTGGAGACATCCATGACTTATTAATATATTCTAAGAAGTGTCTTTAAATACTCACTCTTACTGAAGGATGAATAACTAAAAAACACATAAATTTGTTTAAATCTTCTGTGATAATTATTAATGTCATTCATGAGGATGTGGCAAGGGGACTCTTTATTTTCACCTTGAAATATCATATGAATGGTTTATTAACCTTACTAAAATTTTAATTAACAATTAAACATAATTCAATGATGATTTTATCTCCCAATTCGAACATGTTTTAGATATAGGTGTGTTATACCAATTGTTTGTGAGCCTTAAAATAAAACACAATAAACCAATCATATTTTTAAATGTAATATTATTGAATATGTATAACCATATCATTCCATTATATATACAATATGTTGAATTAGCATTGGAGATGTTAAAAAATTATTTGGACTTAATAACATCTATTTTCTTGTGTAGAGTCCTGAATATTTATATAATTACAAATGCATATGAATAATTTATATGGATACATAGACAATTGAATCCATAAGTATATCATTATTATTCCATCCCAAATGTGAATCCTATCTCTTAGCATTGAATCCCATTCCTAATACTAAACAAAACACCTTAGTGTACAACCGATTACCTTCGAGACACATGAAAACCCAAATTAGAACATAGTGTTCCTCAACAACTAAGTTATTAATACTAATTAAAAAAATATATTAATACCTTATTATCAACCAAAAATAACACTAAGTTAGACTTATTAAAAAGGGTATTTTGAAGCATTTCCCACACATTGTTTAACAACTGAGGGGTGGTTTTTCAATTTTCATATACAATTTCGAAATACTAGGGGGATTGGGGGGATAGGGGGGAGGGGGAGTTTAAACTCAAAATTACACATTCTATATGTAAAATCAATCCTTCAATAGATCAAACAATAACCCTGATCCTTTACCAAATAAGCTACTTGATATCATTATTTGTGACTTAGCCTTACCTAATTGGTTTAAGGTGCACATCACTTCTCAAAATGGGGAGTTAGATTCCATCAAAAAAATTAATGCATTTGATGTCTTCGAAAAGGATATGGAAGGGTATGAAGTACTCCTTAATCATTATAACATTGAAATCACATTCAATGCACCAATTACAGCTAATATGTTTGAAACTTATGATTTACCATAATGAGAGGAAAAAAATAAGGAAAACTAAAGAAATTAACTCTTTTCAGCAATACTAGAGAAAAAATTGTGCTCCAATCCTCCAAAAAATGGTGGTACACCCCCTGATCCCAAAGTAAACAAAAACCCATCCCTCCAAAAGGGATTGGTCAACTTCACGAGGTAGACACATAAATTACACTTAGCAAAGGTGGATACAATACAAGGTAAGCTATGAAGAATATTGAAGTAAATATCAATTTTCATCAATTAGCCCAAATCATAGAACAACATTATTTACTGCAAAAATTATTGACAAAGAAACTTGGTTTTGGAAAGCTAAAATTAGCATAGACAAATGTGGTAATCCATAATAATAAAATTGATGTTCCACATTTTTTCTAATTGTGAGTATCTTTGGAAAGAAATTGCATAATTTCTTTGTAGTCTCAACACCCTCAACGAATATTATGCCTACAAGATTTTTTTTTTAAAGTTTTACTTCATTAAAATATGAAAGGGTTTTACTTCAATTAGACAAAGCAAAAGTCCTAGTTGTAGGGGAATTATTCAATGTGGACATGCAAATAGATACATAAGTCAAGCTATAGTATTTTATAGGTATCCAAGTAGTTGAAATATTTGAAGCTTATGGCATGCTCCACTATTGTGATTCCACTAAAAAACTCAATGAATATATGGCTATTGATTGTTATCATATGTGGATATCTTATAGAAGTGTCTCCAATCAAATCAAAGTAGATATGGCTCCAAGATTTAATTAAATGATTACAAAGTATAATGCCAAAAATGAGAATGTAAACTTTGTCTCTTTTGACATTGGTGTTTATTATCTCTAAAAAAAAATTCACTAAAAAATAAATAAAATAAAAGTTTGTTAACCAGCCAGGAATTTGGACCATTTATTTTGATGGGGAACATTAAATAGAAGGCTTATGTGGTGTAGGAATTGTCTTAATTGATCCTCATGGGAAACAATATATTTTTTCTTACATATTTTAGTTTCCATGTATTAAAAAGCTCAAGGTTTGAATATGAAGCTTTAATTTTAGGTTTATAATTTCCCCTTAAACACAATGTTAGAAAGCTCCTAATTCATGGTAATTCTAAATTAGTAATAAATCGAGTGAGGAGTAAAATTCAATGCAAATTGTCTAATTTAAAACAATAATAACATAGTGCCTAATAGTTAGTTGAGTAATTTTATACTTTCAACATTATACTTATTCCCAAATAACAAATCCAAACTACTAATTATTTACCATTTTATGTTTCAAGTCTACCTCATCTTCAAGATTTGAAATTAAAACAATTTACGTTGAGTTTATCTTGTGTACTTATATTCCTAAAAATGTTGTTAATTTTAATGTGTTTTATGATGATCAACAAATCATCTAATTTATGAATAATACAGAAGAAATTAAATCACAAATCATTGATGAAAAGGACATGGACCTAACTATTAGAGATAGAATAAGATACAATGGTATTTTGCAACTCGAAGACAATTGAATCATAAAAGTTATGATGTATTTGGAAAGGATTTTTTACCTTGATACACACACATAAAATCAAAGGGCACCTAAAAATTCTCAAACATGGGTGCACCTAAATTAATTTAGGTACAAAATAATATCCTAACCATATTAATACTAGATTAAGTTGTTTTGACTCTAAAAATAAAAGGTTGAAAATGTTACTATTAATTTAGAGGGATGTAATTTCTTAGTCAAATAAAGTTCCTTTTTTAATCCTTTAGGTATTATGCATACAAAACCAATTGGAAAGCATAAAAAAATCTTAGGTAGGTATAGATACTAGTCAATTTAGTCCTAGAATGTCCATCATTTATGAGGTCTAAAAATTAATTGCATATATATTTATTTTATCAATTAAGTACTCAATTTGATGGAGAATTTTTTCCTTGTATATAATAAAAATGGTGAAATTAATCTTGTGTTGATTTTAGAAATTTAAACAAAGAAAAAAAGATAATTACTCCTTTACTTCATGTGATGAGGTAATCCATATTTTTAGTTGATTTAAAAATGATGTCTTTCTTTGATGCATTATTGATTTATATTCAAGTTCTAGTTGATAAATCCAAGATAGGATAAAAATTGATTTCAATACTAAATGGGGAAATTTTGTATACAAGCTAATGCATTTCAATCTAAAATTACAGAGGTAACATTCCAGCATGTCAAAGTGATTAACTACCAATAGCGACAATTGGTTTCAAAAATACCAATAATAATGGCAACCTGTCTCAAGAATACCACCAATAGCCATAAATGGACTCACATGCATTAGTGAGATTTGAACCTAGGTGGGGCTTGAAACAACCAAGTCACTTTGCCAATCACCCAAATCTCATCATCGACATGCCATATATATATATATATATATATATATATATATATATATATATATATATATATATATATATATATATATATATATTTTTAAAGTTAATATTTAAATGTATCATCGTTTATATTGACAACCTAATTTTTTTCTCAAAGAATGGTTTAAACAACATAGATCATTTACAAAGAGATTTTAATTGATGCAAAAACCATGGAATCTATTTAAATCCAAAGGAGATTATTTACAATTTTATAAAAGGTCAATCTATTGGTCATATGATCCCAAAATAAGGTATTTCTACTAATCTAGATAGAATCACTGTTATTCTTAAAATTCCATTTCCTAATAACAAGATTGAATTGAAATATTTTTCTGGGAAAATCAATTTTGCATGTAAATTCATCACTAATTTTTTTTTTAATTATATATTGGAACAAGATGTTAAATTTGAATAGACATTAGAAGACAATAAGGCAATTTAAAACATTAAGATGTTATTCCTCGAGCTTGAATTCTATCCATCCCTAATTTTACAAAGGACTTCTTCATTTACTCATTTGCATTTGACCACACTATTGTATCACTCCTCACTCATAACTTTGAGGAGCATGAAAATCTCATGGAATTAGTGGGTGTAAATCTCAAGTAAGTAGAGTTAAATTATTGCATGTTTGATTAAAAAAATCATATAATCTCGTTAAAGTGATGATGAAATTGATTAATTACATATTGCACAATAAAGTCCTTGCAATCACCCTAAATGTAGTAGTGAATCACATGCTTATGAAAAATGAACTAGATGAACATAAAAGGAAATGCATGGAATCATTATAGTAATTTGATCTTGAAATCAAACTAAAATAGATTTGTGAGGTTAAGGTATTACTTAGCTGATAATATAAGTAAATTTCATAATTATTGTCATACAATTTAACCTGTCTAAAATGTCAGGTAACAATTATTAGGAACAAATCATACACTACTTGTTGTATGGAATTCTTCCTTCAATTTTTTTCAAATAAAAAAAATATCTCTCAAGTTGAAAGCATCTCTTTACATGATAATGAAATAAGTATTTTATATAAATAATTATGAAGTAATCTATCTTAGGTGCATAGCCAAAAAGGAAGGTGAAGATGTGTTTTTTAATTTTCATGAAAATTTGTTGAGTGTCCATCCCTCTAGAAATTTTAATAAACACATAAAATTATGATATCCATCGACTATTTGGTGATAATTTTTAAAGACACATGTAATCATGTGAGAACTTGTCATCAATGTCAAACATTTTCTAAGAAAGAGATATACATATTTATGCCACTCTAGCCAGTAATTGAAGGCCATCCTTTTTTCCCAATGGGAACTAGATTTTTTTAATGTTATCAACCCAAATTCATATGAAGGGAATAAATATGTGCTAATTAACACTAATTATTTTACATGATGGATCAAATTTTTCACTACAAAAAAATCTACAGAGAAAAATATGTTATCAAAAATCTTTGAAGAAAACATTACCATAAGATTTGTGAAACAATTTTCAATAGCACATGATAATGGTACTTCTTTCTAATCATCCAAATTTATGAAATGGGCCTGTGATGATAATATCATAATTAAGTTTTCTCCTAACTATTACCCATATGTCAATGACATATAATTCTATACCAATAAAAAAATTATTGATGCAATTAATAAAATTATAAATAAGAATCTCAGACAATGGCACTCTTTGTTAAAGTATGCATTATGGGTAAATATAATTCAATACAAAAAAAGATCTTAAGTTATCCCAAATTTGTTTAGTTTATAGGAAAGAACCAATTTTACCAATCACTCTTAGATATATTATTGATCAATTCATGGAAGAATACATGGACGATGATAACAAAATTTAGTTAAGACATTTAGATATCATGCATATGAATAATCATTTCAAAACTTTAATAAAAATCAAGACATTATAAAGAGATTAGACACAAAAGATTTTAGAATTTCATATTTTGTTTTATTATGGGATAAATCGCATGATAATAAAGGATGGCATGACAAATTTTTATCTTTATGGATTGGTCCATACAAAATTGTGGAAATACTCAAAAAATAATACTGTTAGATTAAAATATGTACAAGTCAATGATTTGGCCTTTTCAAAGAATAGGTAGTACCTAAAGTATTACTTCTGAGCTATACCATCACAAACTACACTTGAGTGATTGTAAGTCATAGTTTATGAATAGGCATATTTAGGTGTTTAGATTACTTTCTTTTAGATAGATACATATTTGTTCCTTTTTCATAGTTAGACATTACTACTTTCACAGTTAAATGTTGCTTTTTATTGGTATAATACTTTTCTTTTCCTAGTTGTAGTTTCTAGATAGATCCTTCTGGATAGTAGTTGAGTTAAATAAAAAACTTGTGCCAAAATCAAAATTCATACATATGACATGACAAATAATTGGATGTCTTATGTTGTGAGAACTATTAAAATTTTGGGCTTGGAATGAATACAGTAATGTCTGAATTCATATCAATCATTATTATTCAACATTTCATGTTTAATTGTGATTAAAAAATCATCCTACTAAGTTATTAACTCATAGTAGAATAATTATTACATTACAGAAGAGTCTTACTTACACTTGAAGCATTTTCAAATTTTCTTGGTAAAAGTCTACAACAAAGGAAAGATTTTGGTCAAAAAGTTATATATGACTTCACTAAACTTGTATATATTTGTTCTCAATATTCGAGAGGAATTTAAATAAATAAACACATAAAAGGGGATAAAATAAATTCTTTAATGAAAAAAAAAATCTTCTTAGAAGTTGATTTGGTTAATCTCCATTAGGTTTTGGATGCATGGATAGTAGTGGAGTAAGTCTTAAAGTGGATCTAAAGTTATCTATATCACATCCATCAATGCATATATGGTAGCAAGGCAATGCCCAAATCTTCCTTTTAAATACAAATTCTTTTAAATATAAATTCTTTTAAAATAAAAATAATTACCAAAATAAATGCTCATCAGAACTTATATTTAGTCAATAATCCTAGGTTATTTTACATACATACATACATGATTTCAAAACTTCCTTTATCACTAGTTTCCACTTTAGCTTGGGGTTCAATTTTTAATAACAACATGGAAACTTTTAGTATATCAAATTGATCCATTTACTTATATTAACTAGAAATTTTAAGTTTCAACACTACACAACATTTCCCCACAAAATTAACCATTTATTCCACCAAAACATCACCATTCCTTTTGAAATAGATACCCACTTTAATTTGAATAAATTTATGTTAGCAATTAAATGCTTATTGGAATTTTGTTTAGGAGATGGTCGATCCTTAATCTATAATCGAATTGAAAATAATGTATTAGTAAATTTTTCTAACTTTTTGTAAATTCTAGTAATTTTTTTAAGTTACTTGGATGTAAAACTTATGTACACCAATTTAAATATGTGTTTTCTATGTATTTATTAATTTTATAATTTTGAGATCAAAGTCGAAGAATGCCTTGTTAGGAATTTTTCAAACACATTTATTTATTCAATATCCTCTAAAATATTCAATCTCAATTGATTTCTTGGTATTCAGGTTTACTAGACACATTCACAATAGGCCTCATGAATTCATACTTAGTCTCACATCTTCATGATTAGTTTCATTCATTTTGGACTTACACATTCCATGTGTCACATTTTTGCAGCATTCGCACTACACATAATACTATTTCAAGCATATGAATCCAATCATATTCTACATGTCAAACATACATCTATCATAGTATTTAAACCTATGGTCATCATATTTATGTTGACAAATTACTCACTAAAACATTGTGAGAAAGTTTAATAATTATAGAGTTCAACACCTTATTTAATTTCACCCTCATAGTTTATTATTTATAGTGATTTTTAACATAATTGTATAGTTTCTAGGGATGTAGCCTTATCATATACCACTATCTGTCATGACCTTACATATTGGAAACACTAATCTACATTATTTGGGAGTGTAACCATATCCTATGGTTTCAGATGACATGATTTTACATCCTTACAACATTGTATGTTCCAGATGAATGCACATTTTGTTTTAATATTCATTCCTTTGTGAACTATGACTCAAATAGAAAGCACCATTTGTCATCATCTCATTTTTTAAAAGTAAAAAGTATACTTTGTATCTGAACACCCATATTAAACCATGATTTTATGAGTTAATTTTACATGGCATATGCAATTAAAAAAAGAAAAAAAACATGAGGACACACAACTTTCAAATCTAGGATTATATAAGGATGTGACTTGATGTAATATAAATAAAATTACAAAGAGTAACATTTTTTCACAAAGGGATAACTAAGCATCACAATAACCTCCATTGGAGTTCAAAACAAAGACATTAGTCTCACTAGATTTCACTAGTTTAAAAGAAAATTTTGAACAATATGATCTGGAAAAAGGCTATTTACCTCCAATAAATCACATGTATGAAGCAAATTGTTAAATAATTGAAATTTATTGGGATGCCATTATGTATCCAAAAGCATTCAAATTAGTTAAGTAAACTCATAGTGTTCTTTCTCCCTGACTCTCATAACTTGCAAATTTAGAACAATCTTCGACTGTATATTCAAGGAAAAAATAAGTGTCACCCTAACAGTGACGTTATTCAAACTCACCAAGATAACCAATACTAGATATATTTTTTTCATTCAAAATACACCATAGTTTAATAAACACAACATTTGATTTTGAAGTATGGGTTATGGGCTTAAGGCACTATAATCTTATCCTCATTGAAGTATAATCATAAGGATGAAATTCAAAATGATAAGCTTCCATTGGGTTTGTGATAGTATTAGTCAAAAAATTTATCCATTAGAGCAGTTGGTCTACACCATTTGATATCAAAATTTAGGGGATTTCCTCATGTAGACCTATTTTACAGTGTTTTATGTGTTACATATTGTCTTGATAACATAGAAAAACCTTTAAAAAATAAGAACCCAATTCTTTATATTTATGGTGTTGCTTCTAAGGGATACTATAGATCTCCTAAGCCTAATATTGTCTAAAATCAAGAGGTATCCCTAAAATGGTTGAATTTAATTATGTTAAAGAGGTCCTTGTGAACAGGATTGATCAACCAAATTGATTTATTTGTAAATAAGAGATCAACACCATCCCTTTTAGACATGTTATACAATGATTTCTATTAGGAGTGACCCTGATGAATAGATTTTTTGTTGTTTTGGATATAACATGGGTAGATTAAAGTTCAATAACCTTACTCGCTATGAAAACTGATGATAGGAAAATCTTTTCCTTGAGAGAGATAATTTGTTGTAATTTAACACGATAGGTTTTCACAGTCAAAAATAAAGGAAATTTTTATATGTTTTCATATTTAATAAATGAAATTTGTGTTACATTTAATTTTTTTTAAATTCCTATATGGACCCCTAATTTTTGAGTTCTAGTGCATGTAGCATTCTAAATGGTATACATTAAAAAATTTAGTTAAAACTTTAAGATTATTTTTGACTTATTTTATCCACTAGTTTACAAGATAATCAATGAAAAAATTATGCCCAAGTTGTCAAAAGAGATAAGGTCATTGCAAAATGTGGGTGATTATTAGTATTGCCCATAATGCACCATAATCATAGTTGAATTCACATTTGAGGCTTAAGTGACATTACCTAAATTTGTCCTAGATAAATTTTAAAAAAAATAAAATTACATATCATATTATCCATGCAGTGGATGGTGTGTACAAAAAAAATAAGAGCTAGTACATCTACTACACCTCAGAATTGGGATGTCTTATTTTAGGTCATGGTCATCACTATTTAATGTTGTAGTGCATTAGTCTTCATTTTTACTCCAAAATAATGAGATCATAAAGTGATTTCTTAAGGTTATAGTGACTATATATTTAAGGCCACTGAGATTAAAATTTCAAGTGGTGTAATACCATGAGCTTCACACCTTGGATTAGGTACTTTTAAATGCCTAATATGTAGAGGAAGTTACATTAAATATTATGGATGTTTTCATAATGGAGACTACTAGACAAATATAGTTTGGAGTAGAAAAGAGATAAAAATCACCAAAGTTTGAATCGGACTCTCATTATACTTGAATTTATGGAAGAGAATATTATAAGGTCTTCCACCTACATCTACTTCTCAATTAAAATATCTTACACCTTATGTGATACTATCATCCCCTCTAAGTGCCTGTATTCAATTATATGTTACTGAAGAGCCTCTTAAATACAAATAACAAATTTTAGATGGTATTGGAAAATAATAGGTTCATGTTTACCATCTAATGTATCATATGCACAATGTTAGTTCCCATTCTCCTACCATTCTAAAGTTAAAGGATGTGTCACATGATTGCCTTATTCCTAGTCCTATATAATATGACCATAATGGTAAAATAATAACTCCCAAAAGGGATCTTCAAATTTTAAAAAATTATATAATGCATGTTGCTCATAGGCATACTACTCAAGGTTCCCCTCATCCTATAGTTGTGTCTCATGTTACACAAATTAAAATTTCCATTATTTTTCTTTCTATTTAAAATAAAGAAGAATGTAAATGTCAAGATTATCATGTAATATCCTAATTTTAGATACCTATTCCACATTCCTAACATATTCAAAAATAATAATATCTTCCTCTGATTATTTCCATGCCCTCAATTTCTCCCATAATGACAACTACAGATGGATTAAATAGGTGTGTCCCTCTTCATGAGAAACATGTGACTTATCCTTGCATCAAGTAATATTGTTCAAATACATAATGAAAAGTGTGGACCCACTTAAAATCAATCCCTATTCTAAGGTCACAGTCATACTAGGCTTTCCAAGTGTTATTAATTTTTTTTTCCCAAGCTAGATCAATCAAAAGGTAAGAATAAGTAGGGACAATAATCAATTTCACCTACCTCACCACTCCATCTAATTTCATCACTCCACCCAGATATTCCCCTACCATTCAAACTCATCCACCAATCACTTGTATTTATTTTATATTGGTTGATCCTAGAAATACCATGTTAGTGCTTTCATCTTCATTAATTCCACCATCTTATGCTACTACTTCATTTACTTTTATTTTGAGATGGACAGAGTGGATGAAAAAAAGTCAAATTTCCAAATTTAAAATACATGAATTTGTGATTGTTTACAACATGGAGTCAAAATCTAATTTGAGCATACTACTATCTCAATGAATAAAGGTTATAATAAGGAATTATATATAGGATTGCAAAAAATTCATTTGTGAAACTAAGGAACAACTTTTCATCTTGCTTAAGAAATAAAACTAGACCAGGTGAAAAAAATGACTTTGAAGAAGATATTGAATCATTTACTTATACTACAAAAGAGATGGCAAAGAAGGTTGTTCAAGGAATAGTGTATAAATTTCAAAGACTATAAATGCATACCAAACCTTCAATCCTTGATAGTGTTATCATTCATGCGTATAAATAATTGGAGTCATTATATAGCTTATTGGCTAGTAATGTAGAAGCTCAGAGAAAGACCGTTATTTTCATGCATAAAGTTAAATTGTACTAACATAAAAATATTCAATTAGATGAGAAATTGGTTACTCTTACCAAGGTAGTTAAGTAGGACTTCTGTCTTTATATTTAAATAATTCCTTTGGTGTAAATTAATTTAGTTCATTTTTTTTGGTCAATGTGAAGACATCCTTTCAAGAGTGGGATGGTGATATGCATGTAGTACTCAGGACCATTGACAATGATGTAGATATAATTTTGGATTTATTTAAGGAGGTAAATATACATGCATTTTTGATGCCAAATGTGTAGTTGGCTCCTCACACTCATGTCACTACCCAACTAATCCCCTTCATGTCAAGTTTTCAATATAGGATTTCACATGTCAATGAAGGAGGAATTAGTGACATAATTGTTTTAGTCATATATGAAAAGGATATGATATAAAGAGACACTATAGTCAATAAATTTTTACATATTCCATTTGTGAATCATGATGTGTTATTGAGAAAATATAAATTTCTCTTTACAACATTGGTTGTGGATACAACTAGAGTGGGAAAGTAATTTATAGAAGTTTTAGTCATTATTAAGAGCCTAGATGGAGGTCTAGATGTAACTTTGAGTACCATTACTTTGGAAACTCTGAAGACCACTCAAACAGTAAATCAACTTTAGTTATCTACAAAATTATATGAGGAATATAATAGTCTAATTATAATTGTGGAATTATTGTTCACTGAATGTACTAAATTTATATCTTGGTATTGCCATCAATGGCTTATTTAAAATTTATACCTCACCTTCTAAAAGGAGGAATAAATTTTTAATATCAAGAAAAATTTCACTATTCATAGGAAAGTCCATAATATTATATTTTTGTTCTCTTTTCCAAGTTTTATGTATGGATTAATAGTTTCAAAGTTTCAATTGAGTTGATTCCTGATATTAATGTATGCCTATAATTTTTAATGTTGGATTGATTTAATAGTTATTCTGACTATTATGTGTGTAGATAAAATGAATTAGTTATGATTGGTGATTAAATATGCATGATAACAATTTATTACAGATCTATATATGTTTAAGATAAGTATATAAAATCTATTTGTAAACAATGTCCTTAGAGTCTTTGTTATGTATTTTTCTCTTGATGTTATTACTAAAACATGGTAGAAATTAGTTTAAATTATATAATTAATATCATTAATTTTATTTTATTGAAATATTTAATTCTGGATAACATTAAACACCTTTCTTTTCTGCCCTACATAATCCTTTTATAATTTTTCGATTAGATCCATACTATCTTAATATAGGTTCATATGTGAATAAGTCCATCCTAGGTTTAGAAATAGATAGTTGATTATAGACTATGTTAGGCCCTTGGAAGCCTTTAAATATTTTAAAGGTGTAAGTTAACCATATTGTTTAAGATGTTATTTTACCACATAGTTATTTTGAAACCAAATACCCTAAACTTGTGTCTTGGAGTGGATAATTACTAAACTTAAAATGATAGGATTTTATCCCATCAACCTATTGTAATGGCTCATAATCATGCATCAACACAATACAGATTATTACACTATGAAAAAAATAATATCAAAATAAATATTATTTATTTTTTGAGCTATAATTTATAGTTAGTAGTATCATAGGTATTTTTCGAAACAATCTTGTATATATAGTTTGGTTAAGTTTTAAGTTTATATATTTTTATAGGATATTTTATGAACTACTACACCTATCTTAGATAAATCTATGTAAAATAAGATGAGAGATATCATTCTCAAGGTTGCTAATCCAATTATGTCACAAATCCAGTATAATATAAGCACCTCTAGAATGATATCTCTTAGCATTATTTATATAGATTTATCTATGATAGGTATGATAATATTTTTCATTTATAAATAAAATGTTTTAGACAATAAATCATATAGAATGAAATTTCTAAAAAATTAATGCAAATATTTTGTTTTATACTTATTTTTTTTGCAACAAAAGAATTACAAATATAAATTATATAATACACATTAGAAATAAAAAATCACAAAAAATATGTATAATGGAAACTCGAAATAAGAAATTAAAAATTTATGGAGAGTATTAAAAATATGGGCTTACAAAGACAATTCTAAACTCTTCTCAAAATTATTGACTAAATGGAAAAATGAAAACCTTAATATAGATGCAAAAATTATGTCTCATGATAGAAAATAAGCCTTGTCTATAATAAAATTTAGAGTGATGTTTTAAACCTTAGACTTGCCTGAAAACATCATGTAACAAATCCACTAGGTTTTACTAGAATATAGCAATATTTTCTTTTTAAAATTAATTACACATATTCATCATATAGATTTCACCATGAGAAAGTTAACTAGTGATCTTTAACTAATTGTATTAATTTAGTTAACTAATAAGTTTATAGCTAATCCACTTATCCAAGGATGACCTTGAACAAATATATAAATCATGAACAATATTGAAAAAATAAAAAAATGTTACATATAATCATAAATGAAATAGTACAAATTTAGTCATGGCTGATACAACATTACAGCTATTGTTGTAGAGGTACAATCTATAAATGTTAAAGTTTTCAACAATACATAATAATATCTCAAATGATAAAACATGATACAAAGCTCCATGGATTAGAGTCTCGATGACTCAAGTATCAATATGTAATCTAAAGTGTAGTCCCTAGTATAGTACTCTAGCTAGGAGAGAAAGCATCATCCAATAACTTTTCCATGCTAACCATGGACCATACATCCCCCACACTATCTCTCAAATAAGGGTATGTCCCTCCCTTAACAAATGGGTAGATAATGACGGTGTGGAAATCTAACGTGACAAACCAAAACCCATGTATTGAAGATATCTAATAAATAATGTGTACCATAAAAAAATCCATTCTAATATGATATCACACAAACATTAAAACCATATCAACATATATAATTATAATGTTTAATGAAAACATTACTTTGGCCAAAGTTTTCAATAATAAATGATCTCTAAGATCAGTCATATTCATACACACCACTCCATCAGATTACATCATATGTTACATTAATGGTGCTAATTAAGTTAGTGGAATCTATCCACTACTTATTTAGTGTCATGAATGCAAGATTTGGTAAAATATAATAATATTTAAACCCATAAATTCTAATAGAATATTCCCTATTAGTAGATAAAATATGCTAAGTATAGAAATACTATTTTCATTCATTTAGCCACACATAAGATATATCACACTTATTCTTTATATCTTATAAAACACATATAATATAAATTATTTCATATTAAAATATAATGACCAATTAATTCATACCTTAGTGGTTCTACTAAATCATATCCATAGAATTGGCATTTATAAGTAGTTTATCAAACCAAATACAACCAATTCAAAACCTTACTCATTATTTTAAAATAAAAAGTCATGACAAATTTATATTTTTATCTACTCGATTCATGTTCAGTCTAAAAACCTAACCAAGACTCAATGCATCTATGTTTAAAATTAATGTTAACTCTATTTACATACCCAAACACATATAAACATTTCTTATTTAATCAATTATTTGGCATAGTTGAACACTTATAAAACATCCCAAATAATCAAACATTCTACATAGTTAAATAAAATATATCCAAACAATCAGACATTCGACACAGTCAAATAGAATATAAAAATATAATCATTCAACAGTTCAATACTATCAAACCCAATTTAGAAAACCCTACTCAGTCAATAAATCGACATATTCGATTATGATATAATATTTCATACTCATCTAATAGTTTGAAATTGTGTGTGTGTGTGTGTGTGTGTGTGTGTGTGTGTGTGTGTGTGTGTGTGTGTGTGTGTGTGTGTGTGTGTGTGTGTGAAATCTAGTTATAAGTTTGACACATACTAATATTATATCATAATCAAACTTTATTCTTTTTAAATATAATCTGTAATCATAAACCCTATGAATATAGTCATTGTATACATATACACAACATGGTTTTATACATCATTTATTCAATTGACTACATATAATAATTTCTCATAATAACTAATCATTCTCATATCAAAACATCCATAAATTGACTGATAGTTATTATGAATGTTAATGCTAGTAATATTATATATTATGTTATATGTATGTATGTATGTATGTTTGTTTATTTATTTTTTATTATTATATAAATCGATGTGTACATTGTCTATAATAATATGTGTGTATATATAATTTTTAAGCGAAATAAATAAATAACCCCATTTCTTTTTTACACAGTCGAACTAGTTCAATATACCTTATTAACAAAATTTATTTTATATAACCTATTCAAAATGTAGTAAAACTTAATAACTAACTCAATGAAATTGTTATCACATAGATTTTGCACTTATCTTGATTTGTTGTAGCTCAATGTGCAAAAATGTAATGATACAATGGGATCACCTCCAAGCTATAGGACCTTGGCTAATTGAGGTGAACCTATGGAGAAGGCCATTTTCCTTTCACTAAATTCGATGCAACTGATAAACTACTAACTCATGTGAAAATTTTGTTTCTTAGTGATCTTGCTTCTAAACTAGGGTTGACTAAGAGAAAAGAGTTTTAAAAATGAAATTACAAAACTAAAAATGGTGATTGCACCAAATCTTCATAGTGTATTTTAATTCTTGATTTAAATGAACATAGTAAAACAATAAATTTATTGAAATTTATTAGAGCACAAACTCATGCAAATGTGAAAGCAAAGGTAATATTGCATATTTCTCATACAAGGGACAAGATTCTTTACTTTTTATCAAACAATCTTTCAAAAGGGAAAAATAATACCACAAATGAAATTTTGTGACTAAAATAAGAATAAAATCATCCAAAAATTTGATAAATAAACTTGCATGCCCAAAGATAACATAGAAAATAAAGGTAAATATTCAATCTATTCTCATTTTCTAGGTTACATCATGTAGATAACTTATTCAAAATATAGAATAATGTCTCTAACAACAAAAAGATAAATGAGTTATGCCATAATACCCATATTTATAGAAAAGAAATTCTCATGGAAGAGATTCCATTAATAAAAACTCCATGCCCTATTCAAGAGTATGTAAAATCTAAAATCTCCATGAAAGGGGGGCATGATCTTCAGTTGGAATGGCATCCTTGGCAAAGTGAATGGCTGGAAAAGAACATACAATAGTTGGGCATTACAAAAATTATTGGAGGTATGGAGGAAACTTTTAGAATATTCATGCAATGCCTTAATCTTATTCAGTTTATTTGTTTTGTCTTCTCCATGTAATGAGGTGCCAAAAGTGATACTCAAACTTAGAGCAAAAGATAGATTTTATATAACTTTAACTTATTTTTTCGAAACCTAACTTGTAATTTTGAATTGGGATTTTTAAAACTTTTAAGTCACCCAATTTTGAAAAAATTAGAAATACAATTTACAATATGAGATTTTTTAATTAAGCAACTCAGACTTGTTAAAGAATAAAGTGAAATTTACAAGTTTAGTTTTTACGACTTTCAACCAGTTAAACAGGAACATGGAAATAACAAGTGACTCTTTCTCAAAAAGAGCTATTAAAATGATAGTTGCAATTTTACAATTTGTAACTTTACAGTATTGTTAAAATAAGGAAATACAATATACAGAATGTTTTTTGAAGGAAATAATTAATCTACAATCAAAACCTCTAAAGATTCTTTGTCCTTCTTTGGCTGTGTCTTCTCAATATATGAATCAAAACTCTTGAAGATCTCTATGATATGACATTCATCAAGACTAAAACATTATAGGTGGATTATTTCAAATTATGTAATTATGTTAGAGAGTTTCCTTTGTGCACCCCTATATACTTGAGTCTCTTTCCCCATTTGATCTAGTTTATTATGGCACTTGATAAAATGGTGGATGGAGCTCAATCTGAATGTTATGTCTCATGCTGACTCTCCTTTGACCACTCATTTGAAATTTTATTGAACTTCATATGCTGAAAGTATCTAGTCTTGATGATATATAGATTGACATGACAATTTATCTAGCACGTTTTCAATATCAAAGAGCATATCTATAATCTTGTCATGTATAGTCTTAGCTTTATTGATACTCTTTGTGTGTATTCTTATTCTGAATTGAGCTGCCATGTCCAATTGCTCATGCTCTACATCATTTTTCAATATCTTTTCTACAATGAGGGTATCAGTTTTAATTGTGTCCACCACTATCAACTTTGGATAGAGTATGTTCAACCTTTTTATCTCTTCTTGATACTTTCTTATTTTCTCTCTCAAAGCTGCATGTCTATCCTTCAAGGCTTTGTAGTAGTCCATTACTAATTTAATGACATTGTTTCCCTTTTAAATGAGCCCCCTGCCCAATCCTTTATAGCCCTTCCCATGTTGTCAGTATCTATTATTGCACCAAGTGTTTCTCTATATGTGATGTGAGTAATAGATTGTGTTGGTTGGGCAACAGGCTCAATGAATTTCTTCAGTGTAGTTTTCAATTATTCAACCTTATTTTATAATTCATCCTTTATGAATTTGTCACTATCCATTTTCTCAAAAAGAGAGTTAATGCTAGATTTAACATCATGTTTTAATCTCTCTATTATAGGATGACCAAGGTGAACTTTTGATATTTGGTAATCCCCCACCACTAGATCTTCTTTTCATTTGTCTGGTGGGGGGACTATAATCTTTACATAATTTTTGCATTTTGAATCATATAATATTATTGATATGGTTATGGGAGTTTTCTTTGATATCTTCAATGCCTCTATAAGGCCAAAATTCAATGTGCTTAGGGACACCACTTACTTTTGTTTCTTATCCACTGATTGTACTATCAAACTAGAAGTGGCATTTTATTGTCCTAGCACAACCAATTATGAATCTATAGCTAAAGTTACTACAATGGTGTTTATGGTGACAAGTGTTGAGACTATTACTATTATATCCCTTGAATATTTGGCTGATGTTTTTCCAATATCTTCCACATATATGGGTTGAGTGGCCACATTTGTATCAATGACTTTCTCTATCTCTACCTCCTTTTTTTGGGTTAGGGTTATTATGGAAATGGAGGAAATGGGTGCAATGGAAATGAATGTCCCTACCATGGGTTTGGGATATTAAAATGACACTAATGGAGGAGTAGGCATATGGAGTTGAAAAAGAGGAAACTAGGGGAGTGTGGAATCCAAAACTATGATTGAATCAATTAGAGTTGTGGGGATACTCAGGGTTGGTGAAAATGGGAATGTGATAGGGGATTAAAATGAAGCAGTAGTTATCATAGTGGTTAGAATGGCCAATGGGATTATAGTTAGGATGACTAAATCCATAACTATATATTGTTGTGTGATGTTAGTGATTAATAGGGTGGTTGTGAATAAGAATGAGATGGAAGGAATTATGGATGAAGGGAGTGAAATTATGGAAGGAGGAATTATGGAAGAGGGAAGTGGAAGTGAACCCTGAGTGTTTGATTGAGTTGATTGAACTATTGGTAATCGATGTACTAGCATAGGTGAGTTTGTGTAAATAGAGGGGGAAATTATTTAAGGTGATGATGGAGTGGAGATAAGAGGAGGTGTTGAGGCTCATGGAATGATAGAGATAGGAGTATAAACTACTAGTTCTTTAATACCAGTTATATCTTTAGATGAAATTAATATTAATTGATATGTTCCTATTCTTTGTCTACTAGATTGTCATATGTTAGCCTTTGAATTTTTCTTTATATTGTGAGATAATAGTTGCTTATCTACCTTTTTGTGAGGGTTCCACTACTATAACCTTCTATTGTAAGTGGTACTCCCTTCTCCTTGAGCTCTCTTAGCTTCTCACTGATGCTTACTAGTTTTTTGGTCACCTTGACCCCTTTGCTTCCAATCTAGTTGATTGTTCTATTGATTATGTTGGTAGTTGTATACATTAATGATAAGGACTCAATAATGGACCACCTTACTAGTGGAAAGGGTTAAGCATAGATCTTATTATCATAATATACCTTGTCTAATGGGGATTTATCATCTACCAAGTCCTTGTGGACTAGTGCCATGTTAAAATCCTTGATCTGATCCATGGTCATCTTGGAATAATCCTTCAATCTCACTTCTTATTCATCTTGTAGGTCCTCCTAGTAGTATTCATAGTAGGGAACATGGAATATGTTTTGATGCCCAATGCATATGTAATGTTGCCATTTACATCATAGAATCTACTTGCCTCTATATCCCTCAAGGTCATATGGGTCATTTCAGCATCTACACACTTGGATTTGGATAAGTAAGGGAATGTATACGTCTATGCTAATGGGGAAATGGATTCCCACCTTGTGTTTTTTTGATAACAACTTGTGAGTCTCCAAAATCTACCTCACAAGTTCCATTAAAGCCCATTTGTCACTTACATATCTTGGGAGGGTGTAAGGATAAACACTAAATCCCCCTACTGTAATGTATGATTGTGTGAGTAATTGAATGAAACATGATCCCAAGTTTGTAATCTCTGAAGTAGCAACACTAGATAATATCTTATTTTCCACCTCTTTGTCAAACATGACTATGACTCAGTATATGAATTCATCATTTACTCTTATGAAGTGCTACCTACTTGCCTCAAGAGTGAGGTTAGTGTAATAATTGAAAACCTTGTTTATTTGGTTAGTTATTGTATTCAATCATGGGAAGTCTCTCCACTTGGATAATATGTAGACTATATAAGAAGTCATATTAAAAATCTTTATATTCTAGACTTCCATTAGCTGCTTGTGGATGAAGTCACTTATCAGCTATGCCCAGTGGATGTATTGCTTATTTTGGTGGATTATCCATATGTATTGGTACGTACAGTCTTGAAATTGTTTGGCATCAGGGTTTCTAGTGACTATATGTAGTAGTATGATTAAATCAGCCACTTCATCCTTAAAATCTCTCCATGCCAATGTTTTGGGTAGTCTTGTGAATGTACGTCTAAAGACATTTAGTCATTGATTATTCATTACCATTAGACATCTAGTGTTATTGTCCTAATAGAAATTCTTTGATGATTCTAGAGCTGATGAGCTCAAAATATGGCTCATAATTGACATGTTATTTCCTTCAAATCATCTCTCGAAGGATATTATCTTATACAAATCGTAGATTCTTAGATAGCTATTACATGGAAAATAGATATTTGTCTTGTTTATATTAAACCAAAGACTAAATCTTTACTTTTTCATTAATGTCTAATATATAGCATGTTTTAGTGATATTTTGTTTGAATAATGCTCAAGAAGAAGACACAGGTGATGTAGAGTGAACATTCCATTTTGATCTCCATGCAGCAGAACTACGGACTCCATAGGCTTGTTTCTACGAACTCTGCAGGCTTGTTTCTACAGACTCTGTAGGCTTGTTTCTATGGACTCTGCAAGTTTGTTTCTATGGACTCCCTAGGCTCATTTATATGGACTCCACAGGCTCGTTTATATGGACTTTGTAGGGTCAATACCGAGAATTTTGTAAGGACAATGGGAAGCTGGAGACTAGATAGGATAGGAAAGAACCATTCCAGCTAGAATCAAATAAGGAAAATAATTGCCTGCTATTTTGAAGGACTTGCTTTTGATAAATTTGTATATAATCAAATTTTAAGACTATTATAAGATAGGATTTTTATTTCATCAGAATAATTGGATCTCTTGGGAATCCAATCTCCTATCTTTGGAAGAATGGATTGACCAAAGAATCCTCTTTCTTTGCATCCTATTTTGAGTTAATTGTATTAGTATAAAGTGTAAGACTTTCGAATATGATTAGATTATTAAAAAAAAAATAGAGGATCGAGAATTAGATAAGCATACAAGTTTCAATAAAATTGTAATTATTTCATTTATATGAATTAATACTTCAAGTTTCCAGCACTAATTAAGCTTTGTTCCTGAGTTTGAGAGAAGCAAGGGCCCACTCTCCTTGGAACTAGGAACTATGTAAGGTATTTATGTTCTATTTTATTAGTTATAATATTGTTACTATTTGTATTTATTTATAAAAATATCAAAAAAAAATCATAGTTTAAAAAGAGCATTTTTATTTCATTTCTTTTCTATGCAAAGTATCTTTTCTTTTACAATAGAAATGTGAAGAAAATTTCTTTTCGTAAGTAGGAGTGTGAATTTATTTTCTCTGCAAACATAAAATAGGAGTGTGATCTTTTACTTTCAGCAAAAGAGTGGATTGATTTGATTTCTTTCTTTTTTCAAAAACTGTGTGAATCAAGTAGTTTAGTCAAATTTAGAATTGGATCAGCAATCACCCCCATAAGCAGACTTCTAGATCTACCATCCCATACCTTACTGCAGATAGCTTTGGACACTGGCCCTGGTTGATAAGACACTAATTGAATATTGTTTAAATGAGGAGTTATACGACACTCATCATTTTTGGCACCATTGCTAGGGAACACAAGGTGTTAGTAAGGTAATCATTATTGATCTAGAGTAAAAAAAATTGTCAAAATCATAAAAATCCCAAAATAGTCAATAAATTGATGTACCATCCAAGAGATTCTAAAGGATGATTTATTCCAAAGTTTCTACCAAGGACACAAGTGGATACTCCTTTAACATCTCTAAGTAGTGAACTAGAAGATACAAGTGAAACCTATTTGCAAGAATCTTCTAAAACTAGGATAGGAACTAGGCCATTGCCACATGCAAGCCCCATAGGACAAATTCCTCAAGATCAATCTCTTGTAGGAAGACATTATTTATAAATTTCCAAAGACTTAGAAGAAGCATTTTAGATATCCATACCTAAAGAAAATTCTAATTGCTTGGAACAACCTATAACTGAGACCACAAACATTCAGTAGGAAGATCGTCCCAGTTTTAAAATATCATCAAAAGAAGAAATGGCTCTCCAATAAAATCAACAATTTGTACAACCAAGAACGACTTTCTCCTTTCCTATTGTTGCATATCCTAATGATCAAACCCCCATGAAAAATATTTCACCAGCTAATCTACCAAATTTTAGGGGATGATCTACATAAGATCATGGTCAATTCCTATTTGAGTTTTAAGTTTTATGTCAAACCTATTATTACACAACTGATAGCCAAAAATTAAAAATATTTCCCTCTACACTTAAAGATGTAGCTATGAGATGGTTCATGGGTTTACCTAGAAATTCTATTAAAACATGAGATGACATGGAAACAAAATTTTTGAACAAATACCAAGATTACTACCAACTGCGAGAAAGAAAAGAGGATTTATTCAAAATCAAACAGAATGAGGATGAATCTTTAGAAGATTATTTGGATAGATTCATGTTCACTCATAAAAGAAGCAATTATCCACTCACTAAAAATGTTCAAAAATTGGTTTTCTTGAAAGGATTGGATGAAGACACTAGAGATGCCTTAAATCTAATGGGCGGAGGAGACATAAATAAGTTGGCTTTCGATCAGATTTATGAGCTTTGTACCAAATACTCTCGAATAAAATATGGAATTAGGAAAGGAATGTTGGGGAAATCTAATGAAGTGGATAAATTAATGGAAGAATTTACTAATCTTAAAATAGATATTCTAGTTACACTAAACAGTACTCTGGATGGCCTTTAAGCTAAGGCAAATGCAACAGAGCCTTTAGCAATCTATTGTCCTAAGTGTAGATAGAAACATGCCATTAGAGACTTACCTCTAGGTAGAACCAATATTTCATCATGTGAGATTTGTGATGCAACAAATCATGATACCAAATATTACACCCTTTTCCATGTTTTAAAGAATCAAATGAAAACACAAGTCCAATCCACTGAAGAAGTAAATTATATTCAGAGACAAAACTTTGCTAGACAAAACCAGGCTCAAGGATATTTTAGTGCAAGAAATCCAGTTAATCCATGGATGGCACCATGGAATGTTTCAGTCTCTTCACCATTTTGGAATCAATCCCAAGTTCCATCAATTCAAAATCCATAGGCAAGACATGATTGGATGCCAACACCTCCATGGATGGTGCCACAACCACAGTAACAATGGGCACCACAGTAGCATTGGATACCACAACCATATTAATAATGGAATCAGTAGTGGAACCCACAGTCACAATTCACCCAACCAAGAAGACCACTTCAATACCAAACCATAATGCCACCCCCAGTTATTCATCAACAAGGACAAATTAATTAGCCCTCAATGCCTATACAACCAATGGCAAATACAAAAATAAACAACCAATACCTATTTATTTTTAATGAACATGAAGAAACAATCAATGTGGGAGCTATTGAGTTCTCAAACATACATTTGTGATCAGGAAAAACTATACAAAAACCTCCAGTACTCATTTATGAGATACCTGACAAAAACAAAAAGGTAGAATCATCTCAATTAAGCACTAGAGAAGTTGAAATCAAAATGAGCCCTAAAAAAACAAAGGAAACACTACTATACTAGTAGTTCCTTTTCATGAAAGATTAAGAGAAACTGATATCAAACCAGACTCAAACTTGGTCCATGAGTTGTAAAAGATTAATATTGAGGTACCCCTTCTACAAGCTATTAGGGATATACCTGAATTAAATAAGATCATTAAAAACCTCTACATTAAGACACCTGGGAGGAAGGTAAAATATCTTGGAACCATTCATGTTGACGGAAAAGTTGCTGATTTATTAGCAGGAAAACTATTATTTCCAAAATATGCAGATCTGGGAAACCCAATGATCACAGTCACAATCAGAGGAAAAGAAACTCTTAACATCTTGGTAGATATGGGAGTATCAATCTGTTGTTTCTAAAATTAGCTTAGCTCATTTTTAGGAACAACCCCCTATGAAACTTGTCCGTTTCATCTTTTGTCTCTCTAAGTTTATTTTCAAGATAGGTTTTCCTCGTTATCATCTTGGTTCAACTGTACATTTCGAAATACGTAATATCTTTTTCCCACGTCTTCCCTAAAACATAAAGGTCATTATGGTCTCGATGTGCCCAGGGGGCCAAAACCTACCTCTTTCAGAGTTAGTTTCTTTTTTCCATTTTCATGCACGGGCGGCAAAATTTGTCGCCAGTGTATTTTCCTCTCCGAATTTGTAAGGGTGGCAAAAATTACCACCCCTACATTTTTCCCTACAAGGGCAGCAAAATCCATCTCCCCTGCATGCCTCAATTTTTGTGCACAACATTATTGCCATGTGCGGCGGGTTGTTGGGGTCGATTTTCACCCCATATAATCTGATTTCAACCTCATTTCTTTTCATTGTTCCTCCTCTCCTCCTGCCCTTTGCATCTGGATGCTTTGATGAATGAGTAAAAGCGCATTTTTGTGGATTTGAGCTCACTACGCATGTCGTTTTCGAGGTAGGTCTTGTTTTTAACATTTATTTCCTTTATTTTCCTCTTCTTAGCATTATTTTTAGGTTTTTATTATTGAGGGGGGTTTTTATTTTTTTGTTTTTGTTTTCTCTACCTCCCTGTCAGCTTTCCCCTTTTCTCAATTACATGTTGGGGCAGAAATCCCGTCACCCCTCCCCTTTACCCACAATTTTCTTCTTAGAACCATCACAGGTGGAAAATTTTGCCACCCATGCCTCTTGGTTGCCGTTGCCTTTTACCTGCGTGGGTGGTGAATTTTGCCGCTCGTGCAGGCTGATCCTACACGAGTGGCAAATTTTGCCACCTGTGCCCATTTTACCTGAGACTCGCATCGGCGGCAAATTTTGTCACCGATGTAGGTCCAAGGTGTAGGGGTGGCAAATTTTGATGCCCCTACACTTTCCCATCGATTCTGCATGGGCAGCGAATTTCACCACCCGTGCAGGCCGATTCTGCAGGGGCGGTGAATTTTTCCACCCATGCATTCCTCCTCTAGATTTCTCTAACTCTGGAGGATTTTCATCTTTTCCTTTCTTTCCCTTCTTTCCTCATTTTTCGCCCTAATTTTTGACCCAGCCCTTTTAAGTGTCCTCCTTTGGTCATGATCACTTGGTACGCAAATTCCCCAACTCACCTACTTTTCTCTAATTACGTGATCATGACTGTAGTGCTTTCTGAAGGCTCTTGCTCATCAACCCCTACTCAATGGAGACAATTTTTGATGTCTAAAACTTCTCCAAAATGGCAAAGACCATGAAGTACAAGTATCAGGGCATCTTTTCGATCACTTCAGTTACCTCCAACGTTGATGACATTAGGGACACTAAAATTGGCCATGTAGATATGGCCGAGTTCGTGACTTGAATGAAGGCAACTAATTCGAGCTTTGAAATGAGGAGGATCGTTGAAAGCAACATTCACTTGGCTGCCACTTTCCCAGTGGCAGCACATCATACAAAGTTCATCCTCCAATGCGCTTAGTTCTATAACAAAGAGACGAGATCAGTTTCAAATGCTAGTGGCAATGTGATAATTCAGCTGGATCCCAAATTCATCAACAAAGTCTTCATGTGCCCTCCTGCTACCGAGGTGATAAAGATTGACTTCACAAAAGCCCAGAAGGAGTATGATAAGGACCCTGAGAGGGCAAAGAAAGTGATGAATAACAGGTGGTTGAAGACACCCAAATCCAATCTATCTAGATGGCCACAGAACTTCCCAAGGAGCAATTTCATTAAAGAAGTTGGCGACTCGATCACCCTTCTCAATAGAGTGTGAGGCCTCCCATCTTTTTCACAATTCTATGAGTGGATGTACCCATTCATTAAGATCATCCTCCAGGGTAAGTAGGTCATCTTTTGGGGTGAGCAGATTAGCAAAACCCTTCATGAGTAGCTAACCAAGGTACAGACTTCTTCCAAATTCTACATGACCTCGTACCTTGTGTACATAGCTGCCTCGATGTGAACCTTTCTAGGTTTGACAACTGAAGGGGATAGAAAGACCACCCAGGTCTACTCATATTACCCTCAGATAAATCTACAAGGATCAATCTACCATTTTAGAAGGGTAAATGACACTTTATTTGTCATATTTTTATGCCTCTTCGACCCTCAGCTTGAACAGAAGAGATTATTTGATGAGGCTTGGATGGTCGTCAACAATTACGGTTGTATGTTCTTTCAATTTCCCACCTTCTGTTATCTTCGGGTTGGCTTTTTCCAAGGCTATCCCTATATGTTCACCAAATTTCCTTCTAACAAGTTCGTTCTAATGGAGCTTTGTCAACAATTGGTTATCATGCATACTAGGCAAATGGAGCTAAAAAAGCCAGGTTTCAAGTTTCCAATCAAAATTAGTAGATACTCTATTGTGACAACAGCCAAAGCCAAAGTCATGGAAACAGAGATGCAGCTGGTCACTCTAAAATAGTTCAAGAGAAGGGACAAATTTGACTATAGGGGAGTCAAGGACAAGATTAGATGAAAGACTTAATTCCATGAGCCTATGATCAAAAACATCTGGGTAGACCTGAGAATAGCTGAAGAAATCAAAAGAATGGATTACAACAGGCTGACCCTGGAACAAATTGAGTATTTGAGGCTTGTAGAGATTCCCCCCAATATAGTCGATGACGAGAGCATTATCAATAGCAAGTACCTAGCCGAAAATATTGTTGGCTCCCCTCTTCTTCTAATTTAGTGGTCTTAGAAAGAACTAACTTCTCTGAGGAAGAGATTTGAACCAATATTGGCTAACACCAATGATTGATTAGCAGCTAAAGGGATCGTACTGAAAGAATTTATCATGAGATCATAGGCTGAGTTCCAAGCAGAGATGAGGAAGAAGGCAAAAAATAGGACCAAGAACAAAGGTGATGTTCCTTCCCCATCTAGGCCTCACAAGCCTAGAATCATCTTTGTTTCTAAAAAATCAAATGTTACTGAAGAGCTAGAAGTACCAGCTAAAGGAATTACAGAATAGAGCTCTCAAGAACAGGCAACCCAACCAATGGAGATAGATGACCGGCCTTCAGAATAGCAAAAGACTGAGCCTCTACCTTCTCAAGAAGAAGCACAACCACTTAAAAGCATCTCTCCTTCTCCACCTCAGTCTCCTGTGGCATCCCCTTCTCCTCTCTCTCCTATCAGTGTTCCTTTTTATGGAGCCACCTGTCCTTCTAGAGTTATATTTGGTGATCCTCAGGGCACTTCTAGAGATACTCTTCGCTCCTCTAGATCCATTCCTAGTTTGGCATCTCCTTCTTTCAATCTAGGAGAGAGTTCCATGCAAGAGCTATAATTAATAGCTGGTACGGTTTCACCTGTTACTCCTACTACAACCACTGTTACTACTAGCAGTGCAAACGTTGCCATGGTAACACCAACTATGGGAACCATTGCCTTGATAGGTACTTCTTCTCTCCCACCTTGGATGTTAGCTTTTACACCTAAAAGAAAGAAGTTAGCCATCTCTCCAGATGACTTCGATTTTGGCAAGATAGTGCCGGTGAAAGCTAAGACTCCTAAGAGGCCAAGGATCCTCTCAAAATTGGTTGAGAAAAAGGGGCAAAAAATTTTGAAAATAGCTAAGCCACCGTAGGATGCAACCCTTGAGGGTTTTGAAATGAGCAGCTATATAATCTCTCATGTTGAGCTTGGCAAAGATACTCACGAAGGTGCGAAAAGTGATCTACAGTCAGCAATGGACATCATGGTCTAGAAATTTGACCAAAAAAAGGAGATGAACGACTATTATAAGGCTAAGATAGAGCAGCTGATGACAGTAATAAGGAAATTCACTCTTCCCCTTGAAGCAGTGACTCCAGAGGCCTTCTCTATAGATGACCATGTCATTCAAAAGGCAGAGAAAACTTTTTTGAAAGAGAAAGTGCTAGAGGATTACGTTGAAAAGATACATACTCAGGGAGTTTCCTTACTCACAGAGGTTGCAGAAAAGACAGACAAGATGAAGAAGGTGAGAGCAGATTTAGATGACCTTGTCTCTCTTATCTCTCAAGATGTTGATAGTATAGAAAACTATCTTGGCAAATGGAGAGAGATGAAGGATCTGAAGAAAAACACCTTGATATCTATCAGTGTCATTTCCAACAAGAATTCCTATGTTGAGATCAAGGAGTCACTGATCTATAGGATACAGGTACTCGAGGAGTTGATTGAAGATCTCAAATCTTCCAGAGATGCTAGTGAGAAGAGCGACATAGGCTTGTTGTATAGACTAGAAGAGCTGCCTTGCAACCTCACTTCTAGGGATAACCAATTCCTCTTAGCTAACGAAATGATCCAAAGCTTCAGGGGTATGACTCAAAAGAATTTTGAAGAAAAATCCTTCTCAATGACTTTTGTGGACCATATTTTAGATACTTAGTTAACTCTAGACAATCTAAGGTCCAAGTTAACTAATCATGCTAAGGCCATCATAGCATTGAAGGATGCTTTAATCAGAGCCAGGGTCATCTCCAAAAACACAGTTGCGCTAGAAAGTATAGGGATTCAGGCATCCATTGCTATGTATGATGCTCATTTAAAGAAGTCTAGTGGCAAGAGCTGAATCTTTTTCCCCTTCTCTCTTCTTCTTTCCTTATGAACTTTTGTCTTGAAAAAAGTGCATGCAATTTTTTAATATTTAATTACATATAAAAATTTTAGAAAAATATCTCAAAGTCAAAGATGAGTCATCTTTGACTAAGATATTTTTGTATTTTATTGTTTTCTAATTTTGAGAGTTTTTCCCTATATATAGCGGAGACCTCTTTTGTAAATGTATCTTAGATAATTGAGAGAAAAAACTCTGCCAAAATTGAAACACTTTTTGAGACTTTGTGTTCAACTTGTAAATCATATTTTATTAAACGAATGAGAAGCAAGTTTATTTCAGACTTTGTGTTGAAATTATCTGTGTTATTTAGGAAACAGTTCTTATGTCCTCTTTCCTAATAATCTCTTGTTTATCTAATTTAATAAGCAAAGTGGGTGTGTTAATATTATTTGAGGGTGTTTCTAAAAGGTAGAAGAGAGACTTTGAGCTACTTTTATCTTTGTGATTCTGTTATCTTTTGTAGTTTTAGACGGAGACTTTGTGCTTCGTTTCACTCTACTGTTACGCTTGTTTTGAATCGGTGAAGGAGACAACAGAAGATTTTGTGCTTACATGGATTTTTTGTGACTTTTGTTACTTACTTCAGGTGATTTTCTACTCTACGCTGGATACCGTTCCTGAAAGAAGAGAAATGTTATTGGCCAATGACCAAGATTTCTCTCTCTTGTTCCTTATACATCACCTCTAAAAAAAGAGAGGTGGATAATGTTATACCACCCCATGTGTTATTTTTTGCTTAATTATATATACATATAGCGTATAAATATTCATAGGGAACCTCCCCTTGATGAGAGGAGAGATTTACCTCGTCCAGATTTGGTAAACCCACATTTTTTATGGTGTAAATCTCCCTGTGATGTGGTTGATATACCCATTTTGTCATCAGTTAGTTGACGATAAAATATTCACCCAATAGTTTTTTGGTGACTCCATTGGGGACTACGAACGTGCATTTTGAAGCCTCAAGCTTCAATTTGAAGCAATTTCAGTCCCTTTTTCATTTGAAATTTGGCAACTCCACGCTACACAAGAAGCTAGAGAGCCAAGGGCATTTTTGATCCCGTGTTTGAGTTGGCACAGCAGAGCAATTTTGATCTATTTCCTCTGCCACCTTTCCTCCAATGGTATAAGATTTTTCCTCCTGACCTTATCAAGTCACCAATGCAAGGTAGAGCTTCTTTTCCTATTGTTAATCATGCCCTTCCTATAAATACCCCACCAAGATTCATTATCTCTCCTTTTAATCCTCCTATCATAATGGCTCAAGGTCCGTGGGGAAATTCCTTTGGTCCTCTTAATTTGACCCCACCCTTACATGAACTACCTCGTAGTTCTATAAAAAAAATTCTTAAGTTTTTTGGTGACTGGAAGGTTCATCCCGACGAGCATATTGCCACTTTCTCCATAGCATGTGGCATAATTGGTGTCGAATTTGAGGATGTAGTAGTGAGACTTTTTGTGGAAACCTTGCAAGGCGCTACCACATATTGGTTCTATCACCAGCAAGTCAAGTCAGTGACTGACTGGGACACACTAAAGTCCATATTTGAAGCTAGGTTTAAACCTGCTGAAGATGCACATGAATTTTTAGCACAGCTAACACAGATGAAAAAATAATCCCAAGAACCCATGAGAGATTTCATAACTAAATTAAATAAGTTAAGGAACCGGATTCCAACTGTTGCTCAGCCCATGCCAGAGAATCTCAAGTGCTTTTTTATCAACTCACAGCTTCCTGAAGTAAGTTTTTTGTTGAGGTGAGCTGGCCCCATGGATCTGGCATTGGCTCAAAATTTGGCTACTGAGATTGAAGATGATCTTATCCTGGCAGGAAGATTAGAAAAGACCCTAGTAAAAATAGATTCTCTTCATCTGCTGAAAGCTCTTCTACAGGCACTACAGATCCTATGGTGCAAAAATTGATGAATGAACTGATAGCTTTGAAGAGGCAAATAGCCCAAGGTACGTCTGCCCCTACCTATCGAGATATGCCCAGGAGAATGTTCCAAAATCAACAATATCAGGGTAATACTACCTGGAACCAAGGGCAACCAAATCGCCTTCCTCCCCCTCCAGTGAAATTGGCCATTAAAGCAGCACCTACCAATTCAACAGTCAGTTACCTAGAGGCCAAACATGACTATTCACTCCAACCTCAATTGGACCAACAAGATGATGTTAATCTCTTCGATCAGCAAGAAGAAGAATTAGTTGGCGACTCTAATATTGGTTTCTTGGATTACCACGACGAAGCTGGAAGTAAAGGAAAAGGATTGGATGGATCCTATGCTATTTTTACCAGATCCCAACATCAGTCAGCTCCACAGATTGATAAAGGAAAGGTAGAAGAAGAACCCTAGCCAGCGGTTTCCATTGCTAAATGAGGGACTCCATTGCCTCAATCAAAAGATCAGGTAATTCATAAAAAAGTAAATACCTCCAACCACCCCATACCTTCTTCCATTGCTCAGACTAGTGTCATACCTACTAAAGTTCTAGATGATGGACTCTCTTCCTCTGTTTCAAGTTCTTTTCAATTATTTGATATAATTGATCATGCTATAAAGACTAAAATCCAAATGACAGAGATTAAATATTTGAGAGCTAACCCAGAACAATTTGATAGGTTGGCAGAATATGTAAAAAACAAAGCCATCCCTATAGGACAAGATTCTTTAAAGGCCGCTCATGATCCACTTAAAGATAAATCTGCCCAAACTAATCTTTTTGTGACTCCTCCTGTTGCTCCTAGAAAACTAGAACCTTTTTATGTTTTCCTGCTTATAAATGGTTACAAATTGAGTAATTGCATTATAGACTCTGGAGCCTCGGATAATGTCATGCCCGTGAAGGCGGTAGATTCCCTTGGCTTGACTTTGACCAAAAATTTTGGAAGGTGTTTTTATATGAAAAATAAACAAGTCCCCCTCTTTGGTCAAATAAAATACACCCAATTTGCTTTTGCAGCTTTTCTAAAAAAGTGGATAAAAATGACGGTTCTAGTGGCCAATATTCCAGCCTCTTACAACATCCTGCTCGGGCAAAATTTTTGCAAAGATGTTGGAGGGGAGCTAAGTATGGACTTGTCGGAAGCAAGGATCCCAATTCAAGGTTTTATGAAGAAGTTGCTTCTTGAAAAAGAGGCAAGGTATGTAGTTACCCGATTGTTAGCACCGAAAGCTCAAATTTTATTTAAGTCCTCAGACATGGGCAATTACTTCCTATCTACAGACGAGATCCATGAGGCATCTGATGAAACTCTTATAGGTAATAACTTGAAATTGTGTTCAACTGACACAGTGGGAGAGTCGACAAAGCAAAAGCAACACATGGAAGAACCTTTCCCCCCAAATGAAGGAGTTTTTAAAGAAAAAGCAGTGTCTAACGAGGTGTGGACCTTAGAATTTGATGGCAGCTACTCTTCTACCGATTCAAGAGCTGGGGTTGTTTTGGTGTCTCTTCAGGGAGATATTGTTCGTTTATCCTACAAATTGTAGTTCAACAACACCAACAACATGGCTGAGTATGAATCCCTATTGCTCAAACTATAGGCTACTAGGGAAAAGGGAATTAAATCACTCCATGCTAAAGGGGATGTCAAGTTGGTAGTCTACCAGGTAAGGAACCTCTATCAGACCAAGAATGAAAGGTTGCACCACTATCGTAATCTGGTCTGGGATCAGATGGAAAATTTTGACGCTTTCAACATCTCTACCATTCCAAGGGAATTCAATGACCGAGCAGATGCATTGGCTATCTCTGCTACTCTCTTAGTTCCCCACCCAAATTTTAAGGCAGATAAGTACACTATTGAACTAGTCTTTTGGCCAAGTGTACCTAATAATGCCAGCCATTGGTAAGTATTTAACAATGATAATCAAATCATTGCCTTCTTGGAGCAAAAATACAATTTTGAACAATTGCATTTTGAAGGTACTGAACTCTGAGAATGCGAAGCAACTCCTAAATCAAACATGAATGCAGGTGAGAATTTCTTACAGCTTAAGGGGAATAAGATTCCCAAAGGCCTAGTGTCCCTAGAGAGATTGTTTGATAACCATGACAGGTTTATTAAAAAACAATGAGCAGATTCAAACTCTTCTCAAGATTTTGATCAGGTAAACCTGGGAACCAAGGGAGATCCTAAGATGATAAACATTAGGAAATGCTGCACTCCCGAAGGGAGATTTAAGCTTGCTAATTTACTTCACCAATATATAGATGTTTTAGCTTATTTTTATGATGATCTGAAATCACTCAGGCCGAATGACATCCGCCATGACATACCTCTTAATGCAAACTCTGTACCTTATAAGCAAAAGTCTAGGCAATACAATCCAAAAATCTCACGTACTATTTAAGCTGAGACACAAAAAATACTTGATGCCTAGATAATTTTCTCAATCCATCACTCCACATGGATTGCCAACATAGTGCCTGTCAAAAAGAAGAATGGTGAAATTCGAATCTGTGTGGATTTCGGGAACTTGAATCAGTTATCTTTAAAAGATAACTACCCTCTCCCTATCATGGGTCAAGTCTTGCAAATGGTAACAGGTTCAGAAATGTTATCAATGCTAGATGGTTTATCGGGGTACAATCAGGTCGAGGTTAGAAAAGTGGACTAGCATAAGACAGCCTTCACCACACCTTGGGGCACATTCGCCTATTGAAGGATGCCTTTCAGTCTGATAAATGCAGGCACCACATTTCAAATGGTGATGGACCTCGCTTTCAAGGATGAAATGGGAAAATTCATTGTAGTGTATTTGGATGATCTAATAGTGTTTTCAAAGCATCATTCTGACTATGTCCACCATTTGCAAAAAATACTAGAACGTTGTTGTCAGAACGGTATTTCTCTAAACCCAAAGAAGTCTATCTTTGGGGTGACTGAAGGAAAACTTCTAGGACATATTGTGTCTCAAGAAGGTATTAAAATTAACTCAAAAAGATTCAAGTCCATCAAGAACTTACTTTGCCTACCAGCAAAATTGCAATTCGCTCATTCTTCAGAAAGGTGAATTTTCTTCAGAGGTTCATTCCTGATTTCCCTGAGAAGACCCGCCATATCATCAATATGATGAAAGGCAATGCTAACTTCAGATGGACTATTGAAGGCAAATTGGCATTCAAAGAAATCAAAGAAGTAATTTCTCGTGCACCAGTTCTGGTTTGTCCATACTATGCCAAAATTTTTAAAATATACAGTTATACTTCCGAATATACACTCTCAACCATTTTAATTCAACTGAACCAAGAAGGTGTAGAATCTCCTATTTTCTTCATGAGTTGTCCACTCAAGGTTCATGAGCTAAAATATTACAACATGGAGAAGCATGCATATGTAGTGGTTAAAGCGGTCAAGCAGGTTTTATATCCTGAAGTCACACACTAAAGTTCTTGTACCCGATACAACAGTGAAATCCATTTTGACTCAGCAAGAGTTTGGTACGAAGATAGGTAATTGGATCGCTAAGATTCAAGAGTTTGATCTGGACATTAAACCTACCAAACTCATGTGGGGAAAGGGTCTTTTCTAGTTGATCACCAACAACATTCCAGACGAAGCAAAAAGTGAATAAATATAAATCGAAGGCGTGCCTATGGTTCTCTTTGTTGCCACCACTGATGAGTGATATTCTGACATTGCCCATTTTTTGACATATGGTGAGTGTCCCACTCATCTATCCTATAAATAGAAATGGAATGTGAAGTTAAAGGCTGCTAGTTATGTCCTGTGGAATAAGGGTATGTACAAGAGAAACCTGGACGGGGCATTTCTTTGTTGTGTTGATAAGGTGCAACAAGGAAAAATCTTAAAGTCTTTCCACAATTTGGCCTATGGAGAGAATTTTTATACACCCGTGACAATGCACAAGATTCTATGAGCAAGGTATTATTGGCCCATGCTATTCCAGGATGCCTACAAGTGGGTGCATAGGTGCGAATTGTGTTAATAGTTTGTTGGAAAGCCTAAACTGGCTGCTTTGCCTCTCAAGCCAGTAGTAATTGATGAGCCTTTTCAGCAGTGGGGTATCAACTTCATTGGTGCAGTCAACCCATCTTCAAGCACTGGACATGATTATGTCCTCACGGAAATGGATTACTTTACCAAATGGGTGGAAGCCACCCCAACCAAGCATGCTACGTTTGAACTAGTGTGTAATTTTCTCAAAGAAAATATCATCTCCTAGTTTGGGGTCTCACTTAAAATTGTAACAGATAATGTGGCCTATTTTTCATCACATGAAATTACTCAATTTTATTTTTATTATGGGATTACCCTATCCCACACTTTACATTATTTCCCTCAAGGAAATGGCCAAGAAGAATTGAGTAATAAGAACCTGGTCACTATTATCAGGAAGTTAGTAGACTACAATCAGAGAACATGGCACAAAGCATTATATGATGCTTTATGGGTAGATAGGATAACACCCAAAAAGGCTATAGGTATGTCATCTTTCCAACTTCTATATGGCTTGAATGTGGAGATCTCCATCACCCTTGAACTATCAGTGCTCAGGTTAACCAAAGCAATCAAAGACTCAACCTTCAAAAGTTTGGTCGATAAAAGAATCATGTGCCTAACCGAACTGAATGAGCGGTGAACTATGGTGGTGGATCGGATTATAGCACATCAAAACTGAGTGAAGGAACTTTTTGATAAAAAATATAAGGTCCACGAATTCCATGTCAGAGATCAAGTCTTGTTGTGGGACAAGAGGCAAGAACCAAAAGGGAAGCACGACAAATTTGACTCCTTATGGAGAGGCCCATTCACCATTCGACATCTCTGTGGTGAGGCTAGCTTCTTGTTGGAATACCAAGATGGAATGCCATTTGTACTACCTCACAGCAGGTAGCATCTGAAGCTGTTCAATTCTTGAAGCTTAGATGGGTCCATTTGTATATATGTATAGTTTTTGCATTTTGTCTATTTTCTTTTATTTTTAGGTTGACTCTGTAGCCCAATGGCTTGGATGAAGGCAATTAGAGACTGGTTTCTAGTCCCATTAATCAATTTGATTAATGGAAGTTCCCCAACAAGAGCCAGCTATTGTTTCCAAAATTAGCTTAGCTCATTTTTGGGAACAACCCCCATGAAACTTGTCTATTTCATCTTTTGTCTCTCTAAATTTGTTTTCGAGACAAGTTTTTCTCATTCTCATCTTGGTCCAACTGCACATTTCAAAATACGTAATGTATTTTTGCCACATCTTTCCTAAAACGTAAAGGTCATTATGGTCTCGATGTGCCCAGGGGACCAAAACCTACCTCTTTCAGAGTTAGTTTCTTTTTTCCATTTTCATGCACGGGCGGCAAAATTTTCCGCTAGTGCATTTTCCTCTCCAAATTTGTAAGTGTGACAAAAATTTCTGTCCCTACATTTTTCCCTACAAGGGTGGAAAAATTCACCTCCCTTGCATCCAAACATGCAAGAGCAGCAAAATTTGTCACCCCTGCATGCCTCAATTTCTATGCATGGCATTTATTGCCGTATGCGGCAGGTTGTTGGGGTCTATTTTCACTCCATATAATCCAATTTCAACCTCATTTATTTTCATTCTTCCTCCTCTCCTCCTGCCCTTTGCATCTAGATGCTTCGATGAATGAGTAAAAGCACATTTTTGTAGATTTGAGCTTGCTGTGCATGTGGTTTTCGAGGTAGGCCTTGTTTTTAACATTTATTTCTTTTCTTTTCCTCTTCTTAGCATTATTTTTAAGTTTTTATTGTTGAGGGGTTTTTTTTTTTGTTTTTGTTTTCTCTACCTCCCCATCGGCTTTCCCCTTTTCTCGCTTCCATGCTGGGGCGGCAATCCTACTACCCCTCCCCTTTACCCGTGGTTTTCTTATTAGAACCATCACGGGCGGTGAATTTCACCACCCATGCCTCTTGGCTACCATTGCCTTTTACCTATGTGGGCGGCAAATTTTTCCACCCGTGCAAGCTGATCCTGCATGAGTGGCAAATTTTTCCACTTGTGCCCTTTTTACCTGAGACTTGCATCAACGATAAATTTTGCCACCGATGCAGGTCCAAGGTGTAGGGGTGGTGAATTTTGCTGCCCCTACACTTTCCCCTCGATTTTACATGGGCGGTGAATTTCTCCACCCGTGCAAGCTGATTCTATAGGGGCGGCAATTTTCGTTGCCTTTACACTCTATCCCTATATGTAGGAGAAGCAAATTTTTCTGCCCATGCATCCTCCTCTGGATTTTTCTAACTCTAGAGAATTTTTTATCTTTTTCTCTCTTTCCCTTCCTTCCTCATTTTCCACCCCAGTTTTTGACCCGGCCCTTTTAAGTGTCCTTCCTTGGTCATTATCACTTGGTACGTGAATTCCCCAACTCACCTACTTTTCTCCAATTACGTGATCATGACTGCAGTGGTTTTTGAAGGCTCTTGCTCATCAACCCCTGCTCAACGGAGATAAGTTTCGATGTCTGAAACTTCTCCAAAAAAGGCAAAGACCATGAATTACAAGTATCAAGGCATCTTTTTTATCACTTCGATTACCTCCAACGTTGATGACATCAGGGACACTAAAATTGGCCACATAGATATGGCCAAGTTCATGACTCAAATGAAGGCAACTAACCTGAGTTCCAAAATGAGGAGGATCATTGAAAGCAAAATTCAATTGGTTGCCACTTTTTTGGTGGCAGCACATCATACGGAGTTCATCCTCCAATGTGCCTGGTTCTATAACAAAGAGACAAGATTAGTCTCAGATGCCAGTGGCAATGTGATAATTTGATTGGATCCCGAATTCATCGACAAAGTCTTCATGTGCCCTCCTACTACCGAGATGCTAAAGATTGACTTTATAGAAGCCCAGAAAGAGTACGACAAGGACCCTGAGAGGGCAAAAAAAGTGATGAATAACAGGTGGTTGAAGACACCCAGATCCAATCTATCTAGATAGCCATGAAACTTCCCAAAGAGAGATTTCATTGAAGAAGTTGGTGACTTGATCACCCTTCTCAGTAGAGTATGAGGCCTCCCATCTTCCTCACAATTCTATGAGTGGATGTACCCATTCATTAAGATCATTCTCCAGGGTAAGTAAGTCATCTTTTGGGGTGAGTAGATCAGTAACACCCTTCACGAGTAGATAACCAAAGTACAAACTTCTTCTAAATTCTACATGACCTCATACCTTGTGTACATAGCTGCCTCGATGTGAACCTTTCCAAGTTTGACAACTGAAGGGGATAGAAAGACCACCCAGGTCTACTCATATTACCCTTAGTTAATTCTGCAAGGATTGATCCGCCATTTCAAAAGGGTAAATGATGCTTTCTTTGTCGTATTCTTATGCCTCTTTGACCCTCATCTTGAATAGAAGAGAGTATATGATGAGGCTTAGACGGTCGTCAACGACTATGGTTGTATGTTCCTTCAATTTCCCACCTTCCGCTATCTTCAGGTTGACTTTTCCCAAGGCTATCCGTATATGCTCTCCAAGTTTCCTTCTGACAAGTTAGTTCTAATGGAGCTTTGTCAACAACTAGCTATCGTGCATACTAAGCAAATGGCGCTGAAAAAGCTAGGTTTTAGGTTTCTAGTCAAAATTGGTAGATACTCTATTGCGACAGTAGCCAAATTTAATGTCATGGAAACAGAGATGCAGCTGGTCACTCTGAAACAATTCAAGAGAAGGGACAAATTTGACTATAGGAGAGTCAAGGACAAGATCAAATGAAAGACTCAATTCCATGAGCCTATGATCGAAGACATCTGGATAGACCTGAGGACAGTTGAAGAAATCAAAAGAATGGATTAGAGTACGCTAATCCTGGAACAAATTGAGTATTTGAGGCTTGTAGAGATTCCCCCTAATCTAATCGATGATGGGAGAATTATCAATAGCAAGTACCTAGTTGAAAATATTGTTGGCTCCCCTCTTCCTCTAATTCAGTGGTCTCAAAAAGAACTAACTTCTCTGAGGAAGAGATTTGAACCAATATTGGATAACACCAATGATTGGTTAGTGGCCAAAGGGATCCTGAAAGAATTTATCACGGGATCAGAGGCTGAGTTCCAAGCAGAGATGAGGAAGAAGGCAAAAAATAAGACCAAGAACAAAGGTGATGTTCCTTCCCCATCTAGGCCTCACAAGCCTAGAATCATCTTTGTTTCTAAAAAATCAAAGGTTATTGAAGAGCCAGAAGCAGTAGCTAAAGGAATTGCAGAATAGAGCTCTCAGGAACAGGCTACCCAATCAATGGAGACAGATGACCGGCCTTCAGAACAGCAAAAGACTGAGCCTCTATCTTCTCAAGAAGAAGCACAACCACTTAAAAGCATCTCCACCTCAGTCTCTTGTGGCATCCCCTTCTCCTCTCTCTCCTATTAGTGTTCCTTCTTTTCGAGCCGCCTCTCCTTCCAGAGTTATATTTGGCTATCCTCAAGGCACTTTTGATGATACTCTTCACTCCTCTAGATCCATTCCTAGTTTGGCATCTCCTTCTTTCAATCTGGGAGAGAGTTCCATGCAAGAGCTAGAATCAATAGCCAATACGGTTTCACCTGTTACTCCTACTACAACCACTATTACTACTAGCAGTGTAGACATTGCCATGGTAACACCAGCTGCGGGAACCATTGCCACGATAGGTACTTCTTCTCTCCCACCTTAGATGTCAACTTTCACACCTAAAAGAAAGAAGTTAGACATCTGTCTAGATGACTTCAATTTTGGCAAGATAGTGCCAGTGAAAGCTACGACTCCTAAGAGGCCAAGGATCCTCTCAAAATTGGTTGAAGAAAAGGGGTAGAAATTTCTAGAAATAGCTAAGCTGCTGCAGGATGCAAACCTTGAGGGTTTTGAAATGAGCAGCTATTCAATCTCTCATGTTGAACTTGGCAAAGTTACTCACAAAGGTGTGAAAAGCGATCTACAGTCGGCAATGGACATCATGGTCCAAAAATTTGACCTAGAAAAGGAGATGAAAGACTATTATAAGGTTAAGATAGAGCAGCTGACAGCAGTAATAAGGAAATTCACTCTTCCCCCTGAAGCAGCAACTCCAAAGGCCTTCTCTATAGATGATCCTGTCATTCAAAAGGCAGAGAAAACTTACTTGAAAGGGAAAGTGATGGAGGATTACGTTGAAAAGATGCATAATCAGGGAGTTTTCTTACTCACAGAGGTTTCAGAAAAGACAGACAAGATGAAGAAGGTGAGAGCAAATTTAGATGACCTTGTCTCTCTTATCTCTCAGGATGTTGATAGTACAGAAAAATATCTTGGCAAATGGAGAGAAATGAAGGATCTAAAGAAAAACACCTTGATATCTATCAGTGTCATTTCCAGCAAGGATTCCTATGTTGAGATCAAGGAGTCACTGATCTACAGGATATAGGTACTCAAGGAGTTGGTTGAAGATCTCAAATCTTCTAGAGATGCTAGTGAGAAGAGCGACACAGGCCTGCTGAATAGACTAGAAGAGCTACCTTACAACCTCACTTCCAGGGATAACCAATTCCTTTCAGCCAATGAAATGATCCAAAGCTTCAAGGGTATGATTCAAAAGAATTTTGAAGAAAAAACCTTCTCAATGACTATTGTAGACCATATTTTAGACACTCAGTTAACTCTGGACAATCTAAGGTCCAGGTTAACTAATCATGTTAAGGCCATCATAGCATTGAAGGATGCTTTAATCAGAGCCAGGGTCATCTCCAAGAACACAGTTGTGCTAGATAGTATAGGGATTTAGGCATCCATTGCTATGTACGATGCTCATCTAAAAAAGTCTGGCGGCAAGAGCTGAATCTTTTTCCCCTTCTCTCTTATTCTTTTCTTATGCACTTTTGTCTGGAGAAAAGTGCGTGCAATTTTGTAATATGTAATTACATGTAAAAATTTTGAAAAGATATCTCAAAGTCAAAGATGAGTCATTTTTGACTAAGATATTTTTGTATTTTATTGTTTTCTAATTTTGAGAGTTTTTCCCTATATATAGTGGAGACCTCTTTTGTAAATGTATCTTGGATAATTGAGAGAAAAAACTCTACCAAAATTGAAACATTTTTTGAGACTTTGTGCTCAACTTGTAAATCATATTTTATTAAATGAATGAGAAGCAGATTTATTTCAGACTTTGTGCTAAAATTATCTGTGTTATTTAGGAAATAGTTCTTATGTCCTCTTTCCTAATAATCTCTTATTTATCTAATTTAATAAGCAAAGTGGGTGTGTTAATATTATCTGAGGGCATTTATAAAATGTAGAAGAGAGACTTTGAGCTACTTTTATCTTTGTGATTCTGTTATCTTTTGTAGTTTCAGATGGAGACTTTGTGCTTCGTTTCACTCTACTGTTACGCTTGTTTCAAATCGGTAAAAGAGACAACAGAAGACTTTGTGCTTACATGGGTTTTATGTGACTTTTGTTACTTACTTTAGGTGATTTTCTGCTCTACACTGGATACCGTTCCTGAAAGAAGAGGAATGTTATTGGCCAACGACTAGGATTTCTCTCTCTTGTTCCTTGTACATCACCTCTAAAAAAAGAGAGGTGGATGCTATTATACCACTCCATGTGATATTTTTTGTTTAATTATATATATACATATAGCTTATAAATATTTATAGGGAACCTCCCCTTGATGAGAGGAGAGATTTACCTCGTCCAGATCTGGTAAACCCACACTTTTTGTGGCGTAAATCTCCCTGTGTTGTGGTTGATATACCCATTTTGTCATCAATTAGTTGACAACAAAATATTCACCCAACACAATCAATGTCATGACAAATAATACTCTCCATGCATTATCTCTTATGAAAATGCAACCTACAACTACCATTCTTCAAATGGCATACTAGTCGGTAATGAAACCAGAGAGAACGATAAAAAATGTTGAAGTGTTAATAGAATCTTGGGAATATCTAGTAGATTTCATGGTCTTGCAACCCAAAACAAAGAATCTAATCATATAATCCTAGGTAGGCTATGGTTGGCCACTACAGCAGCATTGATTGATTGAAGGTTAGGAGACATGACCATTTCTAATAGGTTAAAATCCAAATGCATTTCCTTGTATCCTCCTACAAAACCATCAACAAATTACATGAAAGAACTTTGGGTGGATGAATCAGATAACACATTAAACAAAATTTCCTCTTTATCCATGATCACAGTTAAAAAACACTTGGAATTATTGAATGGAGACATGTACCTAGAATCTACAGACTCTACCAGTCCAGAAACTACGGACTCTGCCCGTTTAAAAGCTACAGACTGCCTTAGTTTAGGATTCTTGGGTCAGATAGAAAATTTTTAAACCTCCAGTTCTAATTCATCTAGTACTTAATCATATGATCATAGATTGATTTAGGAAAGTGTGTGGAAATTGGTAGAACAATAAAAAACTCATTTCTTAGATGCATTTCACTATTCCTTAGCAAGATTGATTCCTCCTGGAAAAGAGTTTGTTTATAATGTAACTATGTCTCATAAGCTACTTCCTCATCTATGTCCTCTAGACTCATTAATTAGTGTGTCTAAGTAAATATAATCCAACTACCCAAGTACAAAACCAATCATGGTATTATCTGGAAAAAATTTAAACATCAATAGTTGGTTGACAAATGAAGAAGAAGATCAACTCTTTGAAGTATTGGAAAGACATACCAAGGCTTTTGCTTTGGATTATACCAACAAGAAAGGAATTCACCCCAGCATATGCACCCATCACATCTACACAGAATCTGTCAAACCGGTCAGACAACCATAAAGAAGAACAAACCCAACACTAAAGGAAATAGTCAAAACAAAAATCCAAAAATTGTTGGAAGTTGGATTTATTTACCCCATCTCAAATAGCCAGTGGGTGTCACCTCTGGTAATTATGCGCAATAAAAATGAAAATTTAAGAGTATGTGTGGATTATCGAGAAATGAACAAAGAAACATTAAGATATTACTTTCATTTACCTTTTATTGATCAAGTTCTTGATAACTTGGCAGGAAACAAATATTTTTCTTTCTTCAATGGGTTTAGTGGGTATAACCAGATAATGGTAGCAGCTGAAGATCAAGATAAAACCACATTTACCTATCCTTGGGGAGCTTTTGCTTACTGAGTACTGCCATTTGGACTCTGTAATGCTCCAGCAACCTTCCAAAGAGCAATTCTGGCAATCTTCTCTGACCTTACAAATGATAGTGTTGAGGTATATATAGATGATTTCACTGTTTATGGTGAAACTTATAAAAAATATCTTACCAACTTGGAAAGAGTATTGATCAGATGTGAGGAACATCAATTATCTTGGAGTAATGAGAAATTTTTATTGATGATGGATGAAGGAATAGTCATGGGACATCATATTTCTGCAAAAGGCATTGAGGTAGATTTAAAGAAAGTTGAAATAATTTCCAACTTGCCCATTCCACAAACAAAAACTAAAGTTAAGATTATTTTAGGACATGTTGGTTACTACAGATGCTTCATAGATAATTTTAGTCAAATAGCTGCCCCTATGTTTGCCTTGCTTACAAAAGATAGTGCATTCGAATGGAATGATAGTTACCAGCAGGGCTTTGAGACCATCAAAGCTAAACTTGTTATTGTTCCAGTATTAAGAGGACTAGATTTGACTAAGCCATTCCATATATACACAGATGCTTCCAATACATCACTAGGAGTAGTTCTTGTATAAAAGGATGAAGAAAGTAACATATATGCTATATATTATATTAGCAAAAACATGACATCTGCTGAAAGAAATTACACCACAACTGAGAAGGAATTCTTAGCTATAATTTATGCAATGAATAAATTCAAACACTACATAATAGGCTACAAGGTATTTGTTTATGCAGACCATTTATCTATTAGATATCTTACCAACAAACCAATTGTGGGAGGTAGGATTATTAGATGGCTATTACTCTTACAAGAATTTGATGTTACTATTATAGACAAACCAGGGAAGTCTAATGTGGTTGCTGATTTATTGTCAAAAATGAACACTACAGTTGAAGAAGAACCAATGGAAGATGACTTTCCAGATGAACAATTATTTTCTATTTCAGCACAATCTCTGTGGTTTGCTCATATAGCCAATTACCTTGCCACAGGGAAGTTTCCTCTGCACTTTTCACAAAAAGAAAATAAATGTTTAATCAAAGAAAGTTCTTCTTTTAAATGGATCAATGGAATGTTATTTAAAATTGGACCTAATCATGTGTTTCACAGGTGTGTGACAAATGGTGAAGCTTATGATATCATCAGAGCTTGTCATGATGAACCAGGAGGAGGCCATTACTCAGCTCAAAGAACCATACATAAAATCTTGGGAGTAAGATATTATTGGCCTCATCTTCATCAGGAAGTAAAAATATATGTTAGACACTGTGATGCTTGTCAGTGAATTGGATAGCCTACTCTTTGAACTGAGATACCCGTACACCCTCATCCTCAATTGGTTTTAGAACCATTTGAGAAATGGGGAATTGATTTTATTGGTCCAGTGGATCCTCCTTCTAGAGGAAAAGAATATCTTATAGTTTGTATAGACTACGTGACTAAGTGGGTAGAAATGGAAGCATTAACTCATGAAAGAGAGGAGATGGTAACTGATTTCATATTTTTAAAAATCATGCAAAGATTTGGTGCTCTAAGAGAGATAGTTTCATATCAAGGATTGCAGTTCATGTCAAACATGATAAAGTATTTTATGCAAGTGTGTCAAACTCAACACAGAAAAACATCTCCATACCATCCACAAGCAAATGGACAAGTTGAAGTCACCAACAGAGAAATGGAAACCATTTTAACCAAGGTTGTTAATTCTAGCAGAAAGGATTGGGAAAATAAGGTACAAGAAGCTATTTGGGCCTATAATACTACTTGGAAAACAATAACTAGATTTTCACCTTATGAATTGGTTTATGGTAAGAAACCTTTATTCTCTATTGAATTTGAATTACAAACTTTAAAAATAGTTGTAAAAGTAGGAATTGAGTTAGAATAAATACAAAAAGAAAGACTCCTACAACTTAATCAACTTGATGAAATGAGGATGGAAGCACTGCAAAGAACTTAACTGATACAAAATCAATGAAAAGTTTGGTATGATGCAAAAATCAAGCAATGGAAGTTTCAGAAAGGAGATTGGGCACTGTTGTTTGATTCTAAATTTCAACAGTTCAAAGGAAAACTACAAACAAGATGGTTGGGACCTTATGAGATTGAAGAGGTCTATGAAAATGGTTTTGTTAAGTTGATACCTATTGATGCTAGCAGAAGAGCTCTATTAATCAATGGACATAGATTGAAGCTCAATCAAAAACCTCTAAATAAATATGAATTTATTCAAAAAGTAAAGGATCAAGTACCTATTCTAGAAAGCTCTACTTCTAGTGAACATGCTCCTTGATAATCCAGAAAAAAAAAATCAATAGTGAAAATCCTTCTAGGGACGCTATTGACAATGCATGCCCAGAAAACTAGCTTGCTGGCTAGCTATGCATTGCAAAAAGGGCTTTGGCTAGAAAACTAGCAATGGTTGGCCAAGGGGAAAAAACCAAAATTTATAAGAAAATATCATCATGACACTATGATTGGTCGTCTCCATGCAATAAACTAATCCATGCGAACCTATTTATGCAGGACACATGGTGAGCAAAGGATAACGGCTAAGGTTAAAGTAAGTAAGACATATATTTCATTTATCTATGTTTAGTTAACTAATTATCTTCAATTTGATTAAGACCCTATTCTTCTGAGATGACTTAAATTTGAATCTTTCAAAATGGAATGACACATGCCATAATTAAAAACCATGTAATGAAGCCACCAAAGGTGTATAGATAAGTGTGCAGCTTTGATATCATCAATTGAGTCATCAAGTACCATAATGATGGGACATCATAAAAAGAGGTTTTAAATGAAGTAATGAATCACTGTCACCATCAATATGACATGTCATCATTTCACATGACTTGTATTGATGAGATCAATCTATTGGCACACTCCATAGAAATGTGCAGTGACTAATTGTATCACATCATCATACAACACTATGGACTCATGCAGCTATAGTATTTCAAATGAACTGTTTCCTTTTTACAGACTTCAACTAAAGCTGATCCTCAGAGCCTTTTGCCTACTGACTTCAACAAAAGACTAGTCTACACCTTAATTGAAGTTAAAGGAACCGAGTTGACTATAACTCTACATAAAAATTGGACAGAAGGCAAGATCAAAGCTGAAGGATCTAGTGAAGTTTCATAAAGACAAAGCTTCTGTAGAAGTGTTCAAAGCCAAGGGCTAGCTACCTTTCATTGAAAATCTCCAGGGTTTCAATGAAACAATGGTAAGTGAATTTATTACCAATATCACCCCTAAATTTTCAATTGTGAAAGGCATTGTTATTCCTATTACAACTCAAATCATAAGCCAAATTATACAAGTTCCAGAAGAAGAAATGAGAGCTACAGGCAGAGTTTCATTTAGTGATTTAATTAGTCAGTTTAATGGTAATAAGTAGATCGAAACTTCATGTCTAGTATATTCCAAGGGAAAATCAAAAGGGATTAAAAATAATTAACTTCCTGAACCTTGAAAATCTGTAGCTAATTGGGTACTTAAATATATCATTTATGAAGGGCAACATAGTCTTTTAGGGGGAGATGCCATGAAAATGTTAATACATCTTAAGCATGGGAGACAAAACCCTTAGTACAAAATTAAATTCCCATCTTTCTTTTATGGTGCTCTGCAAGTTATGTCTATAACCCCTACTACCACTCTTAGGCATCATGGCCTTATTTATCTTATTATCCAGCATCATTTCCTTTAGCAAGGTGAAGAGGTCTGGGAGGAATTTTAGAATAGTATAGCACAAGAAACCCCAAATGTACCATAGGAACACTCATCTCCACCTACCCCATCAGTTGAGAATACAACACTAAGAAAATAATCTCAGACTGTAATCTCCACAAAATTCCCTTCTTCCTCTTCAAGAAGAATCACAAGGTCTCAAAACCCTTAAATTTTAAGGTCTCCACAAGAACCTCATGAGTCTGTAGTACAACCAGTTCCTCTGACAGGTAGAAGAAAATTGAGACAGAAGGTTGCTACAGAACATGAGAAGACCAAGGGTTTGGTGGCTGAGAAGGAAAATCAACCAAGTGTAGCTCAAAGAGTAACTAAAAGAAGGAGAAGGCTCATTTTAACAGAAGAAGATGAACAAGAAATTGAAGATATTTTAGATAGTCTTAAAATGGTGTCTCATTCCCCCATACATAAAAATATTATTTCCCCTATAGATATTGAAGAAACTCCTTTTGAAAATAACTCTCCAATCATAATGGAGGAGCCAAATCCAGAGGAAGAGCCACAAACAGCAGAGGAATTAGGTATGGCATAACAACCACCTATGCCAATTGAAACTACAATGGATAAAGGGAAAAATATATGTACCAATGAGAAAGGTGAATTATCAAATCTAAATGATCCTATTATGCAGCTAACTTTGTAGCTTTCTCAAGCTCAAGCTCTTGAACAACAATAAATAGCTGACATTGCTAACTTGATCAGTCAATTGCAAGACAAGGACCATCTCAACTCATCTTTGGTGTAGAAATTAGAAACAGTATTTGTTGATCATACAACAAAATTTCACAAATTAGAGGAAATAATAAAGGAACATGAAAGTGAATAAATAGATCTTTGGATATATGTAGAAAGTCTGAATAAGGAAAACAAGAGATTGTAGAATTTGGTAAACTCTTCCAAAGCACCTATTGTTGCATTTTCTCCTCATAAGGTATTTTTTGACCATGGTTGTCAAAAAAAGTGATCCAAGTATTCCTCCATTGCAAATACTACATCAAATTAAAGAATAATATTATTTACTTAAATAGAAAAACAAAGATGCAACTTCTTCAAACAAACTCTTGGAAAATGAAAAGAAAGAATTAGAGGCTAAAGTCCAGGAGTTAGAAGAAAATTTGCAGGATGCATGCAAATTAGGAGAAACTCTTTTGTCATGTAGGAATCCTTCTCCCGCATACATTCTATTTTTATTTGAACAATTCTATAGATGGCAACTTCTGTGGATATCCTATCATCTTCTTTATAAAATTTTGTATCCAAGAACATTTTTGGAAATTTTCTTTAGTGTTGAACCTGATCAGTAGGATTTGCTTTGTGAATTTTATTTGTATGACTTGATTCTAGGAGATCATGAGCACAATAAGTTTTTGATAAATCTTCATGTAGGAGAAGTTCAACTAAGAGCATTACATTCTACATTAAAATTAGATAGCATGGAAAGGTAGATTTGAGGACTATACAAATCATGTTAAGACTATAGGATTATGTGTCAGACCAGCCTTTCCTATTCGTAGATTAATTAAACAGAATTTTCATTGTGCTTTGTTAAATGATGAGGTTAAAACACATTATTTATAGGCTCTATATTATTGTACTATTTCTTTTGATTTGTTTTCAAGATAGAATTTTGATTCAGTAGTGATTGCAACTGTAAACAAATGGGACCAACTTTCAGTGCCTCTTAAAAGGTGAAAATTCATGTCCCCAAATAGCTTAAGATGGATTATGAGGAGAGCATCCTCAATTCTGGAAATTTTAATAGAGGTAATCAACTCTAGGGGAGAACATAAATGGATTAGCATGAGATATAGACCCCCTTTGTTGATCATACCTATTCCAGGATGGCAGAGTTGGGCTCCACAATCAAAACAACAATTTATTATATGGAAACAAATGATTCAAACACATCAGGGATGTACCAACAATTTAGACATGCACATAACAAATGAGTTTGATGAATATGATTTGAGCCAGAGTGTAGAAATCAAAAGCCATTAGCATGAGATATGAGCTCAAAATATGGCTCATAATTGACATGTTATTTCCTTCAAATCATATCTCAAAGGATATTATCTTATACAAATCTTAGATTCTGAGATAGCTATTACATGGAAAATATTTATTTATCTTTTTTATATGAAACCAAAGACTGAATCTTTACTTTGTCATTAATCTCTAATATATAGCATTTTTTAGTGATATTTTGTGTGAATAATGCTTAGGAAGAAGACACAAGTGATGTACAGTGAACATTCCATTTTGATCTCCATCTAGCAGAACTACGGACTCTATAGGCTTGTTTCTATAGACTCTGTAGGCTTGTTTCTATGGACTCTTTAGGCTTGTTTCTATGAAATCTGTAGGCTTGTTTCTATGGACTCTATAAGATTATTTATTTGGACTCTGAAGGCTCATTTTTACGGAATCCACAGGGTCAATATTGAGAATTTTGTAAAGACAATAGGAAGCTGGAGACTAGATAGGATACGAAAGAACCATTCCAGCTAGAATCAAATAAGGAAAATAACCACCTATTGTTTTGAAGGACTTACTTTTGATAAATTTGTATATAATCAGATTTTAGGACTATTATAGGATAGGATATTTATTTCATCAAAATAATTAGATCTCTTGGGAAGCCAATCTCCTATCTTTGGAAGAATGGATCGACCAAAGAATCCTATTTCTTGTATAAAGTGTAAGATTTCAACTATGATTAGATTATTAAAAAAGTTAGAGGATTGATAATTAGATAAGCATACAGGTTTCAATCAGATTATAATTATTTCATTTCTATGAATTAATACTTCAAGTTTCCAGGACTGATTAAGCTTTGTTCCTGAGTCTGAGAGGAGTAAGGGCCTACTCTCCTTGGAACCAGGAACTGTGTATGGTATCTATGTTCTATTTTATTAGTTAGAATCTTCTTACTATTTGTATTTATTCATAAAAATATCAAAACAAATTCATAGTTTAAAAAGAGCATTTTCTTATTTCATTTCTTTTCTACGTAAAGTATCTTTTCTTTTACAACAGAAGTGTGAAGCAAATTTCCTTTCATAAGTAGGAGTGTGAGTTTATTTTCCCTAAAAACATAAAATAGGAGTGTGATATTTTAATTCCAACACAAGAGTGGATTGATTTGAGTTCTTTCTTTTTTCATCAAAATCATGAATCAAGTAGTTTAGTCAAAGTTAGAATAGGATTAGCAAGCACCCCCATAAGCAAACTTCTAGATCTACCATCCCATACTTTACTGCAAATAGCTTTGGACACTTACCCTAGTTGATAAGACACCAATTGAATATTGGTTAAATTAGGAGTTAGATGACACTCGTTAAGAGCTATATCAAGATAACTCTTATATTCAGGTATCAAGAACATTGAGGCTATAAAGTTAGGTTCTAGTTTCAAAATCTTTTCCCCTTATCATTTAATACTTCTCTCTTTTTAGAATCATAGTGCTTCACCATTGTGAGCACTATCTTAGGGCTCTGTACTGATATGGGAAAGTTATTGCTTAAGGTATTCCATAGTCATAAATTATATGAATATAATACTTTTTGAATTCATTACTCACTCTAGTATAAAAATCACCTAGGTCAATGTGACTTAGGTTTGTGTTTGTGATCTTATTCATGTTGGATTCCAAGATGATTGGGACACTGGGTCCCTTAGATTTTAATTTCATCTCTTTTACAAACATGGATTTTGTATAATTTTGTATGGGAGAACCAGCTATAGAATTGATAGGTTTTGATGGTACAAAACATAGGTAAAGGCTCTGATGGAGGTTAGGGTTATTATTGTAGGGAAATTTTCCAATGGAAATGGTTTCTACAAAACACACTTGCAATGTTGAGTGAAAACTTTGATGGGTTTCATTATTACAAATGCAAGTAAGATCCCTGATGGGATTTGGAGTTGTAAGGTACACCAAGATTATCCACAGAGTTATTAGGTTGCGAATGCAGGTGGAAATACCATGGGTTTTATAATTATGATATCAAGCTAAATGTCCATGGGGACAATGTAGGGAATCCTTAAATGAATATTTGGTTGGTTATTATGAATCTTGAAACACTAGATTTTCTAATGCAAGAAAATGGAAGGAATAAATTGAAAGGGTAGATAACCTTGGAAATGACACTATGAAAACTACCTTTAAATCCTAAAATTGATGCCAAGTAAGTAAAATACCCTAAAATGCTACCAAATAGAAAGATATGGCATGAACATCTAGCTTTGATAGCAAAATTGACTTAGTAAAAGGATGCAAGGATGACAGAGGAATATCAAGCATGAGTAGCAATGGTGTTTGGTTCAAAGTGTGGCTTGAATGCATGGTGGTATGGATTGAATGCATGGTGGCATGGCTTGAATGTGTGGCGATCAAGGTCATGGCTCGAGGCATGGAGATCCAATCTCTATATTTTTAATTTTAACAATTAATTACAATTATCACTAATTAAAATTATATAGCCTTTGTAATAAATGTACCTAAGTCTATGGTTGGCGAGAAGTTCAAAAATTGAGAGTCCAAGAGAAACTTTAAAAATTTGTAAATTTTCAATTTGCACTTTAACCTCTGCATTCCACAGGATAGCTTGATTCTTTGAAAATGGGAAGGCAAAACTCGAGGTGTAATTCACAACTTTGTAAGTTAAAAATTGCCTCTACAGTTTTGGTTTATGATTGGAGTATTGCAAGAAGTAGATGTTGGAAAGTAATTTGTATGTTTGTAAGTTACAAAATGAATTCCAATCTCCAATTTCCATAAGGTATGTGTTGTGTGGGAAGCAATGGTTGGGAATATATTTGTAAGTTTGCAAGTTGAAAATTACATTTCAATCTCTAGTTTTTGTCAACTATGAGTAAAATGAGAAGCAGAGGTTTTGATGCAATTTATAACTTTTCAAGTTGTAAATTGTACTTAGATCTATGTTTTCCATTGGGATTTTGGAAATGAGTGTCCTAAATAATTTTAAGGCATTTTTCCAAAAAAATAATAAGTCTCCCTTAGTGTTCTTGACATTTTGACATTTTTGGGACAAAAATATCAATATAAACTATCAACATTTTTTAATTGATATAGGGTTAAAATTAGAGATTTCACAATAGTGAATTTAGACAAGGTAAACACTTAAGGCCCTAACTCTTACCCTTTGGGATTATGGGGTTGGATGTAGGGTTTTGTAGAGGCCAAGCCTTCCATAAGGCCCTATATACATCTCCTTATTTTTTCCAATTCATTTCTAACAAATGAAAAACCCACTATGCGATTCAACAATTCCATTTAATACTAACACATAGAAATTCAAGTACAAATTTAACCTATATATTCTGCCAAGTATGTTGGACCCTTCTAAGCTCAAATTATTTTAATCTTTTTCTTTTTCTCTATAGCTTACCATATACTTGTGTCATCTCTCACAACACTTGTTTTCTTTTATTTTTATTTCCTTCCGTCACATTTTTTTCCTCTAATTTCTCTTCCATTCCCACTAGGTAAATATTATTGATTAAATACATGCAAAAATATCTCAATAGAACTCTATAGTCCACCACCACGCATCCAAAACCAACTCTCCATGATTTTTTCCAGATGATGGTTAGTGCAGAGCGAATAGATGATTAGAAACCCTAATTATTTTGAGACTTCCATCTAATCTCTAATCATTTTATATTCTTTATAAAATTTGTATGACATTGACTTAAACAATCTATCTTCTACTTCCCAAAATTGATCGACTAAACCATAAGTCACATAACCCCAATGTTTGTTCCATGCAATGACTATCAACTTAGTCGATAACCATTATATTTACATGCAATAACTATCAACTAAATAAAATAATGATTATATGGCACGGTAATATAATTAAGTATTACAACACTATAGTTTAATGTTGAAATGCTATCCAAAAACATACTAAGCAATTACAATGATTTCCTAAAATCATTTAACAGTTAAATCAATATATTCATTATCTAAAATATATTATGAATATCAAACATTTGGTCAAATAATTAATCAAATACAAACATATCTAAAAATAATGTTATTTATATCTTTTGACATTTAGATTTAGCATATATATAATATTAATATTAATAATAATAATCTCTAATTATTACTTCTACATAAATCCTATAAATCAATAACAATGGAATCCATTAAAACATCATATCACGATAATATGCATCCATAATTAATAAGGAAATAAGGTAAGTAAAACATATATGAACTCACTCATTCAACCAAATAATTACATTATATAAGATAAGCTATGTACAATCACAAATTTAGTGAAATTACTCAAACAAATCAACATGATCATCATTAGCAATCAAGATAATATTAACAAGTATATTAAGAATCACCTAAAGGAAAAGTACACAAAACATGATATGCTATAAATATCAAATAATTAAATATCAAACATGATAAACTATATGGTGTGTGAATGGGTTTTTAGATTCATTATTTTTCATCTCCAACATCCCCATATAAACTACCCTCTCTATTGATGCTCTCCCTCCATCACAGTCTGAGGGATGAATTTGTCCTGCATCTACCTCACAAAAATGAAGGTAGTTATCCCAAAACATCATTATATCCATAAATAATCTTGTATAAATAATCAAACATGACAGTAGTATATACATAATGCAAAAGTACTACTAACTCATAGCAAACTAATCATGTAAATTAAGCAACACATAATTGTCTCATAATCAACATATGTCATTAGGCTTAATCAAATATTAGTTAATCAACCATAATAATCCATAAATCAAATAGGTTATTTAGCTTAGAGATAAATTGAGATGTGGCATCCTTTACCCCTAAAGCTAGACATCATCTTGATGACATTTATTCAAACATAAGATATGAATTTAGAACATTATTCAATATAAAATAAAATAATATAATATGTAGTAGCAAATCAAGAAAATTAATGTGGAAATAGCTTATAAAACTCATCATATTCCTCCCACATGGCACTATCCTCAAAATATTGGTCCCATGGGACCTTGTACTATGACATTTCTATATTATGTAAACAGTGTTTGGGAGTGTCAATTACTATGATTGTTTCTACCATGACCACCCTTAGGTTCATAACTTGCAAAGCATTCCAATTCAACACATGTAAAGGATCATCAATATACTTTTTAAGATAAGACATATGGAATTCATTATGTAAAAGAGCTAGAGATGGTGGCAATGCAAGCCTATATGCTACAAGATTGACCAGTTTTAAAACTATGAATGGTCTCACATATCTCAGTGAATGTTTTGCTAACTTCTTGAATTTAATCATTTTTTTTAGGATTCATCCATAGAAACACTTTATCACCTACATAAAATTTCCTAGCTATTCTCTTTAAATCAACATATATTTTGTCTATTAGTGGCCCAGGCCAACCTCTACCTAATTTTCTTGACTCGTTATTCCATTTATGAAAGCGTTTCAGGTCCAAACACTACCCTATCTTTTAACCTATCCCAACTGATTGGTTGTATACACCTAATTTCATATAATGCCTCAAATAGAGCTATATTCAATGCTGATTTGTATGAGTTATTGTAATCAAAATCAACTAGTGGAAGGTACTCCTCCCATTGGTATTGTTGATCCATTAAATACATACAAATAAGATCTTATGAAACCTAGTTAACTCACTCTGTCTATCTATCAGTTTATGGGTGATAAACAATGTTTAAATTCAAATGCTTATCTAGAGATAAATTCAAAGTCAACCAAAACCTATAATTAATCCTTGAATGTTGATCTAAAATGATCTTCTTTGGTAAACCATTCAATAAATATACTTATTTTATGAGCCTCTTTGTAAGTGTAGGTGCATCAGCTATCAAGTTATCTGGTATGAAGTGGGCTACCTTAATTAATGTGTCAACTACAACCAAGATCATGTCATGTCTATTCTGTTATAATGACAAACCTTGGATGAAGCCCATACTGATCACTTTCCTATATCTCATGTGGATATAGAAATCCAACAATATGCACATGTTCAACTTTCATATGCTGACATTTCAGATAACGAGACACAAAATTCATTACATCTCTTTTGATTCATTTCTATAAATAGAGTGGTCTAAGCTCAACCATTAGCTTGGTTACTCTTAGATGTCCTATGTGTGGGACATTGTGTAGTTACTTTAGCACTATGTTCCTCAAATTCTCACTATCATGCACATACATCCCACCATTTTACCATAAAATACCATCAATCTCTATTATGAATCCTTTATACTTAGAATTTTGAACATTCTCAAACAACACTTTCCTAACCTGATCATAGAATTCATCGCCTAGCGATAATTTAATCACTTAATATTTGAAAGTACTCTTAATAGTAGCCACAACTGTTATGTATATCCTATGGATTAGAGCATCACCTACTCTATTTTCCTTTCCTTTGATATAATTAATATCAAAACCATAATCAAGAAAGAACTCTAACTAGTGCCTTTGATTAACATTCAAGTTCAATTAGGTGAAAATGTAATTGAGTCCCAAATTATTAGTCTTGAGCTCAAACTATTTTCTCAATATATAATGCCTCCAAACTTGTAAAGAATGCATAATTATCACAATTTATAGGTCATGAGGGGCATAATTCACCTCATGAAAAGTCAATTTCCTAGACTCATAGGCTAACACTAAGCCATCCTACATAATAAATCCTTGAAATCCATCCCCAGATGAATCATTGATCATTGAAAATTGACCATTAGTATCAGGGACTCTTAGCACTGGTGCTGAAATAAGCCTCCTTTTCAATTTCTAAAATTGTTCCTCACACTTATCTAATTAGACAAAACTCTGATTCTTCTATTGAAGAGAGGTAATAATATTAGCTATCTTAGAGAAATTTGAAACAAATTTCATGTAATAGCCCACTAATCCCATTAGAATCCTTACTTCATGCACATTATTTGGTGTTGGCCACTTGGCTACTCCATTATGGCCCTTATCTTTGTTAGATCCAATGAAATACTATTCCTTTGAGATAATATAACCTAAATACAACACTTTCCTTTGGAAAAATGCACACTTAGACAACTTTACATACAACCTATGATTCCATAAACATTACAAAACCAATTCCAGATGTTGCAAATGTTGTTCCTCATACTTGTAATAAATGAGGATGTCATCTATAAAAATAAAACAAAATGATCTAGGTAATCTATAACCACATTATTCATAAGATTCATAAATGTTGTCAGAGCATTTTTCAACCCAAATGGTAACAATGTGAACTTGTAGTGCTCATATCGAGTCTTGAACATTGATTTCATAATATTCACTTCACAAATTCTTAACTAGTGATACCTTGATTTAAGATCAATCTTAGAAAAGACTGTTTGACGTCATATTTGATAAAAGAGATCATAAATATGTGGCAATGGATATATGTTATTGATCATTGCTTTATTAAATATATTATAATCTATACACAAGTGAAGAGTGTCATCCTTCTTCTTGATGAAGACAATTGAAGCACCCCATGGTGACACACTTTGTTGAATCAACCATTTTGACAATAAGTCTTGAAGTTGTACCTTCAATTCAAATTATTTAGTTTTCATTTTCTATGTCACCTTATACTGTTGTTCTGATCTAGGTATTATATCAATCAATAAATCAAACTCACATTTAGGTGGTAATCCTGGTAATTCTTCTAGAAACACATCATGAAAGTTTCTCAGAAACAGATAATCTTTGATAGATGGTTCCTTATATTACTCCATCTCATTTATCTCAATGATAAATGTTTGGCATCCCTTCCTTTGAGCTTTCTTAAGTTTAATTTATAAATCTACCTTAGCCTCAACTCCCTTTTCTTACCCATAGTTATATCTGATTTCTAAAATCATCTTGACACTCAACCTTCTTCAAAAAATAGTCAATTTTGGATTTATGATTTGAAATCCAATTGACCCATAGGATCACATCATATGATTCCAATGGCATTTCATAAATATCTACTACCATAGTGAATTCTAGCAACCGAGTCTCTATTTTGACTAAACACTTGTCAACTTTGACCTTTGATTCATTTCCATATTGTAACGACCATGCATTTTCCATAAATCTAGCCTTTATAGACATTTTACTAAGCATTCTAAGATTAATGTAATATTTTGTATCTCTTGGTTCAATTAAAATAGAAATTGAATGATCAAAAAAATACTTGATAGTTTTATGGGTAAAGGTTAATACTTAGCCTGTCGATTGTCAATAGTTGCATGAATCCTTTACTAAAGCATGCCTTGATGAGAAACTAAACCCTTATTTGATTTTTCCTAAGGACATTCTCAATAAAAATGGTCACCTCTATAAATGAAGCAACCTCCAACAGGTCCTTTCTTCTTAGTCTATTTGTTTCCCCTGAAACCACCCTTGAAACCATTAACAAAGTTTCTTGTTCCCTAAACCACTGTTAAACTTGTCATTCTTATTATTAAACTGCCCCTTATAGTCTCCACTTCTCTACTTCCAATTCTTCTTCTTCTTTAAGGTTGGTTTAGAACTTCCAAATTTATTTTTGAATTTATCTTTGACTTGGGAAATAGATTTCAATTTTTGTTCTTAACTGATCACCTTTTCACACACGTGATCCATGGTAGATGGACCACGCACATCTAATTCATGGCCAATTTGTGTTTTAAATTCCATGATAAATTTCTTGATTTTGAACCTCTCATATGCCTGAACTGAGGTACATATTTAAAAATTTTGTTGAATTTCTCCTAGTATTCATTCACCATTAAATTCTCTTGCTTTAGATTCTTAAATCTATAAATTTTTGATAGAATTATAGTTTTTAAAGCCATCATGACCTAAATAGTGTCACAAACTATTCCCAAGCTATGGTGGTTGAGTTGAGATTCATCTCGAGCTTCTTTTTTGCCCACAAAGCTGTTGCTTCACCATCAAGATGATAAACTCTCCAGACTACTTTCATGATTTTAGAATAATTCCAAAATTTGAAATAATTGTCCATTTTTGTTAGCCACACTTCAGCTCCATCTTCCAATATAGTTCCATTGAACTTGGGTGGATTCACCTTTTTTATTTCACGTGCCAACGTTGCATCTAATCAATCTCTCACATCCTATTGTACTTTCGCATGCCTATGCTCTTGAAGATTTTATTGGTCATCATTATTCTCTTAAAGTTCTTCTTGAGCATTATCCTCTTCATGGTAATGCACTTTTTTATCTAGGGATGTGATTAGGTCCTTAGCCTCTTACATGGTTGTGAGGATTTGTTTCAACTTTGCAGCTTGCTTAGTGGCAAACTAGTTTCGGTCATTAGGGGTTTTGGTATTCTATGTAACTCCACCTCTTATTCTATCACGTACCATTTTTATCCATTATTATTAGTAGAATAAGTTTGTGTTAGTGGACACAATAAGTCTTAGAGTTTGAGCCTCAGATCTGATACCATAATATAACAACCCCACTAGGTTTTACTGGAATATAGAAATAATTTTTTTAAAAATTAATTACACATATTCATGATATAGATTTCACCATGAAAAACATAGTTATTTTATCTTTAACTAATTTTATTAATTTATTTAACCAATAGGTTTATATCTAATCCACTTAACTAAGGATGATCATGAACAATACTAAAAACTAACAAATACTACATCTAATCATAAACTAAATAGTAAAAATTAAGCCATGACTGATACAACATTACAGCCACTATTGTAAAGGTATAATGTATAAATATTATAATTTTTAGTAATACATAATAATATCTAAAATGATAAAACATGATACAAAGCTCCATGAAGGATATTCTCTATGACTCAAGTACCAATCTATAATCTCAAGTGCAGTCCCTAGTATAGTACTCTATCTGAGAGGAAGAGCACCATCCAAGTGCTTTTCCAATCCAACCATGGACTATAGATCTTGTACAGTATCTCCCAAACAAGGCGATGGCCCTCCCTTCATGAATAGGTAGATAATGATGGTGCAGAAATCTAGAGTGACAAACCAAAACCCGTGCATTGAAGATATCTAATACATAATGTGTATTATAAGTAAATCCATTATAATATGATATCGTACAAATAGGAAAATTATATCAATATATGAAATGACAATGTTTAATCAAAACATTACTTTGGCTAAAGTTTTCAATAATAAATGATCTCTAGGATCAATCAAATTCATACACACTATTAAATAAAATTACACCTCATGTTGCATTGATGGTGTTAATTAAGCTAGTGGAATCCATCTAGTACTTATTTAACATAATGAATGTGATATTTGATAAAATATAATAATATATAAACTAATAGATTCTAACAAAATATTCTCTATTAATAGATAAAATATACTAAGTATAGATATATCATTTTTATTAATTTAGTCCATCAAATAAAATGCAATGAATTTATGATCCTCTAATTTATTATAAAATATTAAATAGAATCAAAAAATAGTCTTCAATATAATCTTTCCATTCGGGTAAGAATCATACCTAGACTATCAATTACTTAATATCACTATGTAGGTGTAAAATTTATGTCCTCAACTATTATTTTTTTAAACCTTGTTTAAATCTTATTCATATTTCCCAAATATAACAAAAATTGAATCTTTTATCAATTATAAAAAACCTATTATTTAGCAATTAAATTCTTTAAACTTAGAATTTCAACCAAACATCCATAACATAATGGATACCCATAAATCCATGTTATGTTAAATAATAGTCACAATTACTAAACAATGTGAAACATCTTTGTATGGAGTATTGTTTTAGATTACTATATGAATTTCCTAATCACTTATATATTAATACATTTATACTTTATAAACATATAGTTTATGATTAAGAACTTATTCATTATAAATTCCAAGCGTACATAATATATACTACACTTATTATTTATATATAATAGAACACATATAATATGAATTATTTCAAACTAAAATATAATGACCAATAAATTCATACCTTAGTGGTTATACAAAAGCATATGAACATAATTGTCATTTATACATAGTTTATAAAACCAAATACAACCAATTCAATACCTTACTCATTCTTTTAAACAAAAGTCATGATAGATTTATATTTTTATCTACTTGATTCATATTTAGTCTACAAACCTAACCAACACTCAATGCATCTATGTTAACTTAATTTACATATCCAACTACATATAAACATTTCCTATTAAATCAATTATTCGACATAGTTGAATACTTATAAAACTATCCCGAATAATCATACATTTGATACAGTCGAATAAAATATATCCAAACAGTCAGACATTCAACATAGTCAAATAGAATATAAAAATATAATCATTCAACAATTCAATATTGTCAAACTCAATTTAGAAAACTTTACTCAATTAACAAATTGACATAGTTGATTATGATATAAAATTTCAAACTCATTTAATAGTTTGACACAATCTATATATATATATATATATATATATATATATATATATATATATATGTAACCTAGTTATTAGTTTGACACAGACCAATATTATGTCATAATCAAACATCATTCTTATATTTATTCTTTTCAAATATAATTTGTAACATAAACCCTGTGAATATAGCTATTGTATATATATACACAACTTGATTTTATACATCATTTATTCAATTGACAACATAAAATAATTCCTCATAATAACCAGTCATTCTCATATCAAATCATCCCTAAATCAACTCACAATTATTGTGAACATTAATGCTAGTCATATTTATATATTTTATTATATATAGTTTTATCTATATTTATTATTATATACATCAATGTGAATATATACCTTAGGCCGTCAAGGTCCTTTAGGGTGTATATACACACATCTACCTACCTATATATATATATATATATATATATATATATATATATATATATATATATATATATATATATATATATATATACTTTTTAAGTAAAATAAAGAAATAACCCCATTTCCTTTTTACACAGTCAAACTAGTGCAATATATACTATACCCTCTTAATAAAATTGACTATATATAACCTATTCAAAATGTCATAACAACTTAATAAATAATTCAATGAAACTTTCAATGTTTTTGAATTGATAGAGGATTAAAGGCAAATATTTCACAGTAGTGAATTTAAACAAGGCAAACACCTATGACCTTACCCCTTAACCTTTGGGATTATGGGGTTGGATGTAGGGTTTTGTGGAGTTAAAGAATTCCACAAGGCCATACTTATATCCCCTCATTTTTTTTCAATTCATGTGTAACATATGAAAAACCCATTATTTAATTCAACAATTCCATTTAACACTAACACAAATAAATTCAAGTACAAAACGGACTTGTATATACTAATAAGTATGTCGAATCTTACTAAGCTCAAATCCTTTTAATATTTCTCTTTTTGTTTGCAACTTTATGTATGCATGTACCATATTTCACAACACTTCTTTTCTTTTTTATTTTCTTCCATCACCTTCCTTTCCTCTAATTTCTCCTCTATTCCCTTCAAGCAAAAGTGACTACTAAAATGCATGTAAAAATTGCTCAACATAATTCTACAGTTTTCCACCATGAAACCACAACCAACACTCCATGATTTTTTTATAAATGATGATTAGCACAAAGTCAGAAAATGATTAGAAACCCTAATCATCTCGATAATTTCATATAATCCATAATCATTTTATATTCTTTACAAACTTTTCATGACATTGACTTAAATAATCTACCATCCACTTCCGAAAATTGACCAACTAAACCATAAATCACATAAACCCAATGTTTATTCCATACAACGACTATTAGCTTAGTCAATAGCCATTGTATTTCCATGAAATGACTATTAACCAAATAAAATAATGATTATATGGCATGACAATACAATTAGGTATTAAAATACTATAGTTTAATGTTGAAATGTTATCTACAAACATACTTAGCAATTATAATGATTTCCTAAAATCATTTAACATTTATAATCAATATATTCATTATCTAAAATATATTATGAATACCACACGTTTGGTCAAAGAGCTAATCGAATACAAAGATATTTAAAAATAATGTTATCTATATTTTTTGACATTTGGATTTATCATATATATAGTAATACTAATATTTAATTATTATTATTACCTAAATCTCATAAATCAATAATTACAATGTAATTCATTAAAACATCATATCGTTATACTATGAATCCATACCTAATAAGTTAATAAGGTAAGTAAAAAATAAATGAATTCACTCATTTAACTAAAAAATTACATGATATAAGATAAGCTACATACAATCAAAAAGTTATTGAAATCAAATAAACACTAAAGGATGGATAGATAAATGGGTGTCATTCAAGATCCTGTTGGAATAGTTGTAGCTCAAGCGAGGAAAAAAGAAACAGATGCACATTATGCTTTTGTTGGAAATGTTGCAATGAATCATTTTAATCATTGGTCCTTTGAAGATGTCCAGGTGAGATATTTTTCACTTGTGGATTACATAGAAGTATTTCATGACAAACATGCCACATTTATTCCTCACATAGTGGGATGCTACTCTATTAAACACTTTTGCAAGGCCCAATGCCCCATCATTGAAAGAGCAATGTGGTTGGGGATCAATCTGAGGCTGAATGTTGATGAGGAAGAGGAGCTTAAGGTTTAGATGAAGGTCAATGCCATGGATGAAGTTCTTAACAATAGATATGGAATAGAGAATGGACGGAAATACATTAAGAATTTATTTAGGCAGATGCATCTGACTATGGTAGTGAGATTTTTTAGTGTATGAATTTTGGGAGATCTATTGTCCCTGGGAGAATCACTCCTCATAGGTAAAAATTCTTGGGAAAGAAATAAGGCCAAGTGTTTGAAAAAATGCCACAATGAATAACTTCACCAAAGAATGAATTTTTCTTTTCAAAGGCATTTAAGGATGGCACTATAATAAGTAGGGGAGCATTCAAATATTATAAATATGTAAAGGAGGTAAATCCAAGGTTTCAAATCTTGTTCAAATATCTCTGAGGTAAAATAATTTGTTGCTAGGAAAAATTGGCAGATTTGGTGAAAGATTTAAAACTAAGTCTATCGGCTTCTTTAGGTGTCCCAAATGAGTTCCAAAGTCTAGTACAATATGGAAAAGAACTACAGGATTCTTGGACATTATCATTATCATTTGGGAAAATACATGCTCATTTTCATGGTTTGAAGACTGAAGGGAGGTGTGGAAGGCTTTAATCAAGCTTCCTCTTTCAAACCTACAACTTTCAAAGAAGCTATCATAAATGCCACTTTCAAACTAAAATCTATGAAATACCCTTCTCCACCTCAATCCTATATTGTAGAATAAGTGAAGGAGTTTACTTCTATGGATATTTTAAATAAGGGAGTGGATGAGTATTATCATACCTTGATTAAAGATAAATTTATTTGTAAATTTAATGGCATGTGGCCTTCTTTGACTACCTTTATATCAATGGGTGTATGCAACTTGGTCAACCCATTGTGAGATTTATTTATGATCTAAAGGTTTTCTTTTTTTTTCATTTTAGTGAGAACAAGGATTATCAAAAATGTCTCTCAGAGGACCCATGGTTTTGGGGTAATACTGAGTTATTTATCGCTCCTTAGTTTTCAGAGTTTGATCTAAACACACTCTTAGTAATGAAGATGCCAGTGTGGGTTTGGCTCCTTGATCTTCCTTTGCATTTTTGGCATGCTTATAAGGAAATAGGTAATGCTTTGGGGTCTTTTTTAAAGAATGATCATAAGAGGGTTATTGTAGGTTTGTGTACTTTTTGTATAATTTGAGTAGAGATTAAACTGAGTAAAGGATTTTTGAAGAAAATTATATTGAAATATGGAAAAGTGTTTCATGTTCAAGATTTAAACTATGAGAATATAGCATTTAGATGTCATAATTGCATATTACCAAGTCATATTTATGTTTATTATCCCATGTACCATTATAAAATAGGCAATAAAAAGGGGGAGAAGTCAATCTCGAGCAAATGGAGTGCTCTATATCTAACAGTAGTCGTTGAAGAGTGTTTTGGAGTGCCATAAATTCATGCTAATATAGAATTTGGAGGAAGAGAGAAAGAAGAAGAAATTGCTTCTGATACATAAGATGAATCAACTGTAGGGGAAATTTGATAAGTCCAAAATCTTCCATTAAAAAAGGCAGTAAGGGAGGTAAAAAGAGAACACAAATTAGAAAGTTTGGATTCAGACAAAGAAAGGCATGCATAAATAGATTCAAAAATTTAGAATTATGATAAACAATTGGTTGTGGTGAACCTTGAATAAGGATTGTGGTAAGAGGTAAAAGATAAAAGATAAAAAAGGTAAGACAGTAAATCTTTTAGATTATTTCCCACTACTGATGGCTTTATTGCTATTGTTAGTATTTGAGTGTTTGAAATAAATATTGTTTAATCTTTTGTGGCTTTTTGGCCATTTGCTGTGATTGGCTCTTGTTTGGCCTTGGTGTTTCTTCTTGGCTTTGTTTTGTTTATTTTGTAATGTCTTTGAGTTTTTTTAATATAGGGAAAGAGACCCATTGAATCCTGGTATTGATCTAGAAAAAATTAGTGAAATCACTCAAACAAATCAATAAGATCATTATCATCAATCAAGATCATACTAAAAATCATATTAACAAACACCTAAAGAAAAATTACACAAAACATGTTATGCTATCAATATCAAACAATTAATTATGAACATGATAAACTATGTGGTGTGTGCAAGGGTTTCTAGATTCATTTTCTTTCATCCCCCAATGTCTCCATCTAAACCACCCTCTCTGATGATGCTCTTCCTCCATCTCACTTTGAGGTATGAATATTTCATGCATCCATCTCACAACAATGAAGGTAATTAGTCTGAAACATCATTCTATCCATAAAATAATGTTGTATAACTAATCAAATATGAGCCTTCCGCAACCCTCCTGGGCGAGGCACTGAGGAGGGTTACGGAAGGGTTTTCATGAAAATGATTAGGCAGCTGCAGATTATTGATGAGGATGAGCTCTATGCATTTGCTAAGCAAATGGTGATGCCGTTTGAGTTGGTGAAGCTGATGAAGCAGCTTGGTAGGCTGCCAATTTTGGTCTTCATTGCTGGCGGGATTGCAACTCCGGCAGATGCGGCCATGATGATGCAGATCGATTGTGATGGCATTTTTGTTGATTCTTCTATCTTCAAATCTTATGATGCTCTGTCTAGGCTTCAAGCCTTCACGCAGGTCATTGTGAATTATAACGATTCACAAGACATGGAAATAAAGGGTTTACAGTGGTGGCAGAAGGTGCTGCGTTCTAGATGCTTCAATGTGGGCAGTGCGATTTTAGGGTTTGAGGGCGTGGTGGAGCGTGGCATTTTTCTCAACATGTCTACGGCCGTCATTATTGTTGGATCTGATGGTGTCTCTGACAATTCAAAGTGACAGAGAAACCAAAGGTATTTTGCAAAATTTTAATGTCACGATAAATGCTTGTGTGTTGTTATTGTTTATTGCAATGGCAACCTGCATTGTTGGCCAGGGTAGAATGCTAAATAAATATATTTTTTAGCATTCTTTACCCAATGCTATAAGTTATTTAAGGTTTCAGGTCCTTGTAAAACTTGGGTACTTTTATTGGACTATGTTTGTGGTTTCGGGTCCCTGTAAAACCTGATTTTCATGCTACTCTTCAGTAGGTTTCAGGACTACTTTTCCTGGTGGTTGTTAATGGTTTATCTTTCTTGATTCTGTTAAAGGGTTTCGAGGTCCCTTCAAAACCTACTTTTCCCATAATCTAAAACTAATCAAATATGATCACAATATATATAATGTAAAATTACTACTAACTCATAAAAAGACTAATCATGTAAATTAAGAAACACATAACTGTCTCATATTAAGCATATGTCATCAAGCTTAATAAAATATTAGCTAATCAACTAATCGACCATAATAATCCTTGGATCAAACATTTTATTTAGCTTAGAGAGAAACTAGGATGTGACACAATAAAATCCAAATAAATGCAATGTCAATATAATCTTTAGTAAATAAAAATATTGCAAGGAAAACATTAAATAGACCATAGGTGAATTTTATCATAGATTTAGTTTCCTCCAACCCAACATGTTTGTATAGCTCCCTAGACAAGGCCAACTTCATGGTAGTATACACATCACATGAAGAGACAGTATCACACCTAATTATATTATAGTTTACCCCTCTTATCATCATGACATAGGCATAAGTAAAATAAATTTACATGTGTGTGTTTATATATGTGTGTGTGTGTGTGTGTGTGTGTGTGTGTGTGTGTGTGTGTGTGTGTGTGTGTGTGTGTGTGTGTGTGTGTGTGTAAATTTATTTTACTTATGCCTATGTCATGATGATAAGAGGGATAAACTATAATATATACATCTTATCATCATGACATAGGCATAAGTAAAATATATATATATATATATATATATATATATATATATATATATATATATATATGCATTAAAAATTTGTAATAAGTTTTTGTGTTTACGGATATGAAAGATTGTGGCACTCTTCTTGTGATAATTCACTACCTCAAATATCTTGAATATTAATCATAGGTGGTTTTTGGGTCTTTACCATGGTTATGATCACTCTAGTTCTACCATAAATTTGAATTTTGCTTGGCTACTAAAAATAAAAATAAAATCTTTATGTTATCATCCATTGTTGGCATCATCACTTGCATGCCACCAGGCCTCTTCCATAACACCTAGCTAGTAGTGGCCTTCTTGACCCTAGCCATATCTATAAATTTATTATCTTTAGTGGCTTACAAAGTCCATCCCAGGTGCATCGTACTTGGTCCACTACAACACAAAAAATCAATATAATTAATCAATTTCATATACTTGAAAGAATTTTAAAGGAACATTTTTGGTGTAAAGTTTTCTAGCCCTAACACAACTTTTTGGTCAACTAATTAGGAGAGGACATTAATAAAAACTTTAGGACTTCAAAGTGCATAAGAAAAATAAAATAAAATAATATAATTATTTTGTATATATGTATGTTAGCTAGTTTTTTAAAATGAAATTTTATAATTAATGGTTTAATGGTTTTCAATTCTAAGGTTAGAATTTATAGTGAACACACTCATTCCATTGCATCCCCCCACCGCCCCTAGGTTCCATTGTAGAACACCTCTAGGCATAATAAAAAAGAATGAAGCTAATGATTATCAAAATAAATAGATTATTAGTGCTCTTAAATAATCTATTATTAAGTAAGAGATTGAAATCAATAATATCTTATTAGATAGTATATTAGTGCTCTTAATTCATAACTTTCTAGAAAAATACATATGGGAAGAAGATAATAAGTAGCCTATTTATGACTGAATAATCAAACCTAGTTAATTATTAAATTGACAACTTATTAATAAGAATAATCTACACTATCATATGAAAATAAAATAGCTTAGTAATCAATAAATGAATAATTCATCAATCTTAATATATTTAGTAATGTTGAGTATTTTGAAAGAGTTTGTTTATTCTTGTATTTCAAGAATTATAGAGCTAGTAACATTGAGGATTGTGTGAGAATTTATGTATTTAAAAAATGGTGGTAGGGTGTTTCTCTTACATTTTAGAGAAAAAATAAGTTGTGATGTTCATACTAAGACTAAGAAAATTGTAGATGCGAGTAGGAAATATGCATTGATGAAGTGTAAAGTGTTTATGTATATCCCTAATTTTGATGGTAACTCACAAATAAATTTATTTTTTACTCTTTTGATCTAGATTTAAGTGTTATATTTTTTCAATTTGTAATAAACCTAGATATTACATTTCATGATTCTGAGATCCATGTTTTCACTATGCTTACTTTAAACATTTTGGGTTTCTACACACATCATGTTGAGAGGTGGCTTATGTGTTTTTGAGACATAGGATATTATTTATCCCTTATGTTTGAGACAAAAATGCTATATGTTATGAGATGTTTATGTTTTTATTATGCAATAAAAAATGTATACTTACATTAAATTATTATTCTATGCATTATGATAATAGTTACGTTATTTTGGTTATCTATATTGATGGGTATTGATTATATAATACTAGAGTTATTGATCTTAAACATGTATTTGATTGTACATATGTTTATATGATTCATATTAGTTTATTACCATTTATATGTATTACCTTGGATAAGTTGTGTACATGTTATGTCAGTTCAAATCACTTTATTGTTTATATTATACAGTTTCAACTATCTAGGGTAGGAAATTTTATTTCCACAATGATGTGCAAGTAATAAGGGAGGTTGAAAAGGGAAATAGGACTACCCTAGGCATGAACACATCATTGGTAGAGTGGTGGCATATCTACTTGACTCTACCATGACCAAAACCACTCCTTATTTCCTTTTTGAACCTAGTCGAAAGTGTACAGTTCCTTGACCCTCCTATCACTATTCACCTCCTTGGATACTATTCACACCTTTCATTCTTAACATTATGAGGTCTATTTATGTTTTGTTTAATTCAAGAAGTGTTTGTAGCCACTTAAGTGTCCCTATTTGACTCAAAACTCAAATGATTGGAAGAGCCAACTTTAGAGAGTGACAAAGTATTTTTTAGATATTTTGTGTTGATCTTTATGTCCTTTTACCAATAGAAAGGTTGGAGAGTGTTTTAAGGATCCAAAGAGTACTTTTAATGTAGCCTATGTGTTATTTATGGAATGGGATAGTGGTTTCGTTTATGATGTATCAACTTGATTATTTTCCAACAAGGGCTTGTATGTGGGCTTATGGAGAGGGAAGACTTTTTGACCATGAGTTAAGGGATTGGAAGGGACGCATGTCACCTTCCAGTGGGATTATAGAGAAAGGATTTACCTATACGAAGAAGGAAATCCTTCCTTACGAGGAATTATTCTTATTTTAAGTTTGGAAAAAATAAAATTGAAGAGAAGGATAAAGAGGAGGAGGAGCTTAGAGGAAGAGCTTAAAGAAGGTGGATGATATCCATTTCTCGAAGATGATAAGAGGTGTTCTTGAGTGGATCCAAAAAGGAAATAAGGTAGGCACCCATGCCCCCCATTTTAATTAATTTTTTTTATATTAAAATTATATTTCTCATTTTCTTCCATTGCATTTTTAAAGAGGTATAAGGTCATTTAGCCTACATTCTTTCTTGTAATCATTTGGTTGGTACCATAATGTACTATACCCTTTTGCTAGATCAAGGGAGGTTTGTTAAGTCAATGTATCTAATGTTTATTAAATTTATGTTTTTTTTAGTAATTTCAACAAAATTATTAATAAATTACTTGGTTCATAGGAATGTTAGTTGAGTCCCATAACCACCCTGTGAAATATTAATAAGCTTTCACCTCATTTTAAATATGTAACTTGAAAAAATACAATTTTACTTTATATGAAAACATTATTCATTATTACAATGTATTTATTTTTATTTACCTGCATTTACTTGGTCCTATCAATGGTGTCATAACGGGGTTATTCACATGAAGACAAATAATGAGGTTTGCGAAGCATAAGAAGAAGAGAAAGAAAGGTTTTAGGTGTGAAACAATTTTGAATCTTTTTATTATCAATTTTATTTAAAGATTTCACTATCAAGTTTGAATTCTATGGTCAAGGAAACAACTTGACTAGCCAAAACTCAATCAAATCTTGTTGCATATGCCTTGAGAAAATTTGTACTACCTAAGAGTTTAAAAATCAGATTTATATGGTTTGAAAGTAAATTTGATACTCTAATTTTCTGTTTTTAATAATCAAATAAGCAGTACTACGGCCCAAAAGATTTTATTAAAAAAAAACTTGTACACCCCAAAAATGCTAAACTTGGATTTATACGGCCCAAATTCATTTTGGATGTGTTTTAGAATGTTTTAATCTATTGTATGGATTTGTGTTCAGTAAAATTTATTTTCAAAGTATTTACAAGGCTCCAAACCCTTGCTGAAGTAGTTGGACAACTTGAAAATGGAGTACTACGGATTGAAAATATTCCCAAACATAAATCTTTGATTTTAATTGCTGCATTGTTTTTGTTATAAAGTGATTAAATCACTCAAATTCCTTCAAACGTAATTTTTTAACTGATTCCAATGTTATGGAGAGTGATTGCAAGAAGTTGTATGACATTTTATGCAACAACAAGGCGTGTTGGTGGTCTGTTTGGCGCATTTCATGAAACAATTGTTTTACATTTGATTCATCACATATTGGTAAATTAAAGTGCCCCTCACATAGAGGTAAAATATAAAGTTGTAATTGATATTTGGTAAAACAAGAATAAGGGTTTTTACTTCTATGTTAGATTATTCACAGATGAGCGAATAATTTTATTTTATTTTAATTCAAAAACTCAAAAAAAATAGAGTTTATAAATTAAAATTTCAATAAATACGTTACTCAGTTTTGTAGTGGAGTTGGTCATGCTTATTTTTTATGTTGTTGGCTTAAAAATAAGTCAACACTTTCAACCTCAACCAAAAAAAAAAAAAAATTTGTCATAAATTTTGTTGAATTTGTCATTGAGTAGCTTGTATTGCGACACCTTTTTCAACAATCTAGTATTTTATTCGAAGGTGGTTCTGTGACCAATTAATTTATAAATTTTTACACACTCCAGACACATCAGAATGATCAATTGTATGACTTGAAACTTCTTTGTATGATTTTTTTTTTTTAATGTATTAAAAATAATGTATGAAGGTGCATTTTTTGTACAAACCAACACTTTCAAAATGAAAATTTTAAAATTTCCATTCCACACTTGTGCTATTGGAGAACTAGTGGTTGGAGAATTTCAAAATCAGGATCCTTATAATTAACAAAGTATAAGTGTGACACTAGAGGTTGGAGAATCTGGTTGAAGCTGGAGGACTATTCCCCTTCTCTAGTTAGTTATTTTTTCAGATTTAGGTTAAATTTTTTTAATACAATGTTGATAGCAGTGGTATGTTAATTGTTGTTTCAGTTTTGGTTTTCTTCACTCCATTAATATTCATGATAAGGAGCAGACAAAGTATTTTTGATTTAGTTTTTTGTTGTAATGGATTCTCTCCTCTCACTTTATAGGGGAAGATATTATATGGATTTCAATCAATTGTTGATGATTGTATGAGTTCATAGGAGTTACTATCACATTAACGTTAAGCAAAGGTCTTAAATGTTTGTTATATATCAAGGAGATGTGCCATACAAAAAATTGAATAGTCTCTTGTATGAGTTTTTGTAAGAGATATTATGTGGATCGATGTGATTGAATAAGATTTGATCATGTTCTAGTATAGTACGATATGATCGTCACAGAGGATGAACATGCCTTGATAGTGCTCATCAACCTTCATGCCACAACTCATGGGGCATGATTCTGTATGGAGCGGCATCATTTTTAATCAGGACTAAGATGTACAGCATGTCATTGCAGGTGCATCAAATTATTTTTTTGACTTCATAGTCATAGCTTAAGATTATTATTTATACCCTTTATCAGATAAATAAGGGTTTATTGGGTTGGTTGATCCAATCTCTACTTAATTTATGTTTTGTTAGTAATTTAAATAAAAAATTTAGTAGGTTAGTTGGGTCCCATAACCAACTCATGAAAGTTTTATAAAATTTCACCTCTTTTTAAATATGTAACTCAAAATAATACAATTTTGCTTTATATGAAAACATTGTTCATTATTATAATGTAAATATTTTTATTTACCTGCATTTAACAGTCTTGTCACTTCTGCTCATCTGAAATTTAGAAAAAATGGAAGTGGAGAAGAGAAGGGGAAAGAGGATGAGGGGCTTAGAGAAGGAGGATGATATCCATTGCCCCAAGCTTGTAATAGGTGTTCTTGAGTGGACCAAAGAAGGAAATAAAGTAGAATTCCATGCCTCCATTTTAATTAATTGTATTTATATTCAAATTGTCTTTCTCATTTTATTTCATTGCATTTTTCAAGAGGTGTAAGGTCATTTTTCTTATGTTCTTTCTTTACTTCTATTCCATGGTTTTGCTAATGGCCAGCATGTAGTTTTAATGCCCATTTGGGTTTGGAGATATAATATCCCACCTAAATCATTGGTTGATTCTATGTCATTTTTTATTTTAAAGTGGTTGAGTTATGTTTTAAAAAATTGTGTGATTTCATATGCTTGTTTTGCACTCTCACATATGAGTATTGTCAAGTGGACCAAAATCTTGATGCCATCCTACATAGTTTTATTCTATATATTACTAGTGGAAATGGATCTCACAATGCCCTCTTACATGTTATTTGGCATGGTCTATGGTGTGTATTTCCTCCCATGGACAACAGATAGTAGAACAAGGGTTACTTATCCCCATGTTCTTATTCTCTTCCAGCAAGCCTTTTTGGTGTTGGAAACATGTTATGGTTCCTTCTTATCATTGTTATGTTTTTACTTTATTGTATGTTGGTTTTGGATATGGAAACCTCTTTTGTGTGGCTGAAATTATAGCCTCCTAGATGTACTTCCAAGTGAGTGTTCTTTGCCTGGTTTTGTTAGCAACTTAACCTCCTTTTATTGTCTTGTCCATTTTAAACCATGATGTGATGATGCCATAGGTTGTGTGTCTTAGGCTCGAGGTTGCCTAGGGTAGTCACTTATAATGGATAAAGGATGGGAGATGATCCCTCTTTTAGTTAGCCTCATAGTTGCATGTGGAGTCTATGTGAAAACCAACTTGTGTAACACATTGTATAAATTTGTTAATAAATTATATTGCCTATTTGAGATCAATGATGATTAAAATTGTGTTTGTGATATACATAAATTATATTAATCATTGGAAAATACCATGATCTTTATCTATCATTTGCATACCCTTTTTTATTAAGTATACCAAATTATGAAATAAATGAAATGATTGTTTTATGTTCAAATCAGATTGAAAATTTTGTTTAAACATATATTTATTTATATTTTTATAGTTATCTGGAAATAAAATTTATATTTGAAAGAGTTTACAACTTCATTAATTCGTGTGAATCCATGACAAGCTAGATGTTTTTGTTTAATTTTTTGAAAATTTTAAACATACCTAAATTTACATAAATCAATATTTCAGAGATTAGGCTTTTTAATTTTAAAATTAAATTAAAATGTTTTCGAATCAAATTCCACTAATTTTGTAATTTGTAGATTCTCTGTTTGTTTGGAATTATTTTTTTGAAGTTTGTTGGTTCATAGGGTAATTCATTTTTATTAAGCCAAAGGTTTATATAGTGGGAAAGGCCTTGTAAAGAGATAAAATGACATATTCCATTATAAACAGCCTAGTTTTAAATAGTGTTGGTTTGGAGGAAGTGGTGGTGCAGAACAGTTTGGTAGCATATGAAGCTATTTACGTTGTCCAATAGTTAGGAGTTTCATCGACCTTACTGCTATTGTTATTTCAAGAAATTGCCCATCATAAATGAAGGATTTTGCCTTTCATGGACACTTTGCAAGGGACAACCACCTTAGTAATAAATATTATGTGACGTTAAGCCCCTACACCTGTTGTCCTCCTCAAAACCTCCAAACATATTGGAAAGATGATTATTATTAGATTTAATGTTACTACTAACCCCTCCAACGGCCATGAAAGGTGGATGATCCTCTGTGTTACAAATCTCATGTTTTTTAAGTAGTAAAGCATAAGAAGGTGCTAATTAAGCCATAGGTTCAACACTTAATATGCTTCTCTTGTGATTCAAACAAGTGACTTGTTGCAAACCAAACATATTTCTATTGGATGAACATGCAAACAAATATTTAGATTGATGATGATGATGGTGCCTGAGAAAAGAATATGCCCTAGGTGGCCTTCCATATCCATATGGAGATACATACCATATAATTATTTGTGGATGCAGTAGTCACTGCCATTATCGTATCTTCCTGCATTTGCTTCTTCTGCTCCAGCAATCTTAGCCTTTCACGCTGTGACACATCAAACCCTCTCTACGACTGCGTCTTCTATATTGCACCATTGATCATTGCCTTCATGCAATCCTTGTTATCACCACGTCCAAGGTTCGAACCTCTCGAAGCATCCTTTTCATCCAATAGCAGTAATGTTGTTACCATATCAAATTTTTTTCTTTTCTTTTCTTTTCTTTGATTCAACCCAAGAGCAACACTGGTACCATTTTTTTAATCTCAATTGTTTCAATTCAAGGGGAACTGCATTCCATTTCAGTCAAGGATTTCAATGGACTTAGCAAGCCCCTCTATGCTTTCAACAAATTATAAATATACATTTATCTCCATGTCTAGACATGACATATATGTAATGTATATGTATTATGGTCATGTTTCTTTCTAGAAGTGTGATCTACTTCACGTCTATTTCCTGCATTTAACAACTATTTCATGAAAGCGACTTTTTCCAATTCTATCATGAGTTTCATTATACATTGGCCGATGCATATTTGATTTTATGTTATTGTGAATTGATGAGAAGGGTAGAGGGAGACCCACATGTAGGTGGTTAGTATAATTTATGATTGGTTTTGGGGGCTCTATTTGGGAATTAAATGGCAGGGTTAAAATCCTCAAAAGGGGCAACAGATGACAACATTTGTTGTCACTTTGACAAGTCATGGACGGTCTCTTTCATCCTTTCAATTGGTTGTTGTGGGTTGTTTTGCTAGGATCTTCGCAACTACGTTTGGTCTTTGTTTATTGATCTAATCAATCTCCCATTAGCCTTTAGTTAGAATACATTGGAATTTCAGGAAGATTTTGTTTTGGCTGAAAATATTTATTCTTATTTAAATTTTCTTATTTTGGAATTAAAATTTTGTTAATTGTTATGACTTTTAATTTTTGTTACATAGATTTACGTAATTTTAATGCTTATTCCTTCTAGAATGTAAATACTTAATAAATTTAACTTTGTAGTGTTTTTTATCAGCCAACTAACAATGACAAAATTGGTGCCGGATCAAGTAAAAAAATGTCAACAAATGTTATGTGAACAGCTCAATAGTTGTGAAGTCGTTACTATTTATACGATTTATATATTATATAAGATAATATTTATATATATTTGATATATTATATATTAATACATGGTAAATATAATTGCAAAACAAAAATATACAATTCCTCCGACTTTCTTTACACCATCTGAACAATTGCTAATATAGGCCCTATTGAAGGGCACTAACCCATTGTGGTGCACTCGGCTAATTAGTCGGCGTTCATCTATGTGACCATGTGGAATTTGTTAAGCCACTAAGGATCTATCAAAGTGAGTGGCATATGGTTTTGTGTTCACCTTTTCGGTGGGGTGGAAACCCCGTGGTATATGCCTTTTTCCTTTATCTTAATGGATTTATGTTAAGCTGCAGTCAATATACCTTGACTGCCACCAATCTCTAACCACGCGGTTAGAATATTAATAAAAAAATGAACGCTTTTTAATTTAGTCGTTATTTTATCAAATCTTGTGGATTTTTGAAGTTTAACCTGTAATTAAAATTATTTAGGTTATTAATCATAGAACCTTGACAATTAATATATCTGGTTTTTCTTTGACAATTGTTGATACATGGTGTTTCGAAGGTAAGGTGACCCCAAAATTACACCGTGTTTCATTTTTTCATGATATTTTATCGGAAATAAATTTTAAGCCCATGAATACCCTGAATTTCTAGTTATGACCCATTTCTCCCCCAAAGATGTTTCAGACTTCTTTTGTAACTTAATGATTTGTTTTTAAATTGTAATTGTAGAGACCCGGCTCCTCAAAGTTAGGGTAACTCAAATGAGACCACCTCAAAAAGATTCCCCTTTTTCATAGAGGTTTTGGAACCTAAAATATCATGTTTTCTTTCTATGATTGTTTTGTCCTTCGAGGCCTATTTCAGATTTTTTTGGGGCTATCTTGGACTCATGGGAACCCCAAAATGTGATGACTTAAAAGGGAGCCCATATTATTTATGTGTCCATATATTATAATATAATATTTAACATTTAAAATTATTTTTTTTGTAATTTTTTTTAATTTTAAATTTTGTTGATGATTATTAATCTGTGTGGTGGAGGTTAAGTCTCACGAAACTTATTTAGAAACTATAAGAGATTGAGATTTTCTATGAGTTTTTTGTCAAAATTGGAACTTAAAAAAATATTATGTATTTTTGTATCATGTTATAAATTTTAAAGTGAGATGATTAATTTCAAACAAAATCTTAGAGACTCTATTAATCGATGTCATCTAGTGATGAGGAAGAAGAGGAAGGATGACTATAGGAAATGTCATCCTCCAACACCTCCTCCATCCTTCAAAAATATGAGTTTTCAACCCAATGATTTAATTTTAAATATTATGGCCTTCATAAGGTTATTTGGATAACCATTTACTTTGACCAAATCTGACAGTCAAGATGGGTTTGATCTGATGGTCAATGTTGAATCGATCCAATGATTGAGATGGAGTGCTCAATCCTGAAGGGAATTTTTGGGATATTTTAGACCCCTTTTTAGGTCATATGAGGACTATAATATTTTTATTTGAACTCTTTCTTTCACGTTGATTTAATTTGAAAAAATATTTTTAATTATGACTTAAGTGCAAACTTAGCATTGGGATTCGGCAGATTCGTATGGAGACACTTTTGAGCACCATGAAGAGTTAGATAGTATAGTTCAAGTTAGTGTTTGATCAAATCCACTTTGCATTAATAAAATGTTTATTTTATGCCTTGGGACTTGGGCCTTGTTAAACCATTTTATGGAGTTGTAGGCTTGTTTGATAGTCTATAAGCTTGTTAGAGCTAGTGGAGCCAACATGGTTGCATAGTCACCATGAAACCACTTGCACATTCCCATTTATGTCATTTAGGCATGTGAGTTTGTTTAGATGCATTTCATGTCTCATACCATGTTGTTATCCATCCAATGAGTAATACAACTTTGTAATATGTGCCTTATACATTATTAATAAAAATAGTTTTTTTAAAGTGTGTGTTTATGTTGTCATTTTTGGACATGACAATGATTTACATAGAGAATTTTACTGTTATACTTATATTTTACCCAAGTTAATTTTTATTAAAAAGGCACTCAAAATATTTAAAATTTAATGTTCTAATTTTTATGGATTCCATCTACATCTTATATATTATTATGTGATAATATGCATACTCACATAAAATATAATTTTTTATTCTCAAAACATGCACTACCAAAACATGATTGTTTTGAAATCCAAACAATTGTAATGCGTAATATGTAATTCTTAAAATTCACATGGAAATTAATTTAATTTTAATTCGTTTTGTTAAGAACAAGTTATGTGTATGTTATTATATATGCAAATGATTTCAAAGAGTAAATTACTTGTCAGAAACTAAAAAATGTAAAAAATAAATAAAATATTTTAAGAAAATAAAAATACAAACACAATAAGTTAATTTGGGGAAACTAAATATGTGAAAATAAAAATAAAATAAAAAATGAAGCATTATTTCTCATTTCCATTATTTTTTAAATGTTTTTACAAACTTATTATCTTATTGAGGTTTTCAAAGATACAACATCATTCAATAATATATTAATATTTAAAAATTATTTATATAATAACTTTTGGATGATTTTCTTCCTCAATAAACCTCGTTAATACCATTTTGATCCATCTCAATAATGAAGTCTTCTCATATCTCACAATTCTATAAAATCACATTTAAAAATCATTTCTATAATTATCAATGGCTTTGATGAAATTATTTATAATTTCTACTTAAAATTTTCAAGGATTAATTTATTACAACTTATATATATATATATATATATATATATATATATATATATATAAAAGTAAAATTGAATCTCCTTGTTTGTTTCATTTATGTAAAAATTATATTAAAAGAAGGTGACATTTCTAAATTTTTTTTAAAACACTACTTAAAGACAACCATCATTTACACAAATTGAAAATCTTAGAACTACTACCTAAAACATGAAAAAATGGTACGGTTGTTTCTAAACCATAACATGATAATGGAGAAACTACCAATTTAATTTTCACAATATTTTAAAACATAAAAAAAATCATAAATTTTACATACATATTTAAAATTGAATGTTATTATATTAAAATTATATAATATTTAGATAAGTGTCAATCAACTTCCTTCTTAAAAATACATTAATAAAGGTAAAAAAGTGTCATGAACCCTTCTTAAATCATAAACCACTCAAAGTAAAACTCTTTAACTCGAATAATCAAATTTTATAACATTCAAGATGCAATTTTATATCACATCTCCCATGTAGATTTTATTACGTCACGCAAAATCTATACAATAAAAAGGTGAGGATTTAAATTCTATATTTTAAAATGGGGCAACTCTTCTTCATCATTTCATTGGAATGAATTTTTTTCTTTTATATAATTTTTTGAACCTACAAATTTTAAAACATTATACTCGTTTTATATTCCATGACTTTTAATATCTTTTAAATCACCCTTGGTATCTTTAATGTATTAGTTTTACTTTTAGATTCTTTGTTCTTTTCAATTTTCTCTCAGAGATAATACTCTTGTCCCCTTTCTTTACAATAAAGCTCTCCATTAAATATTCTTTCTACATCTTACTTTTTGTTCATAATATTTCAACAAGTGAACGACTCCTTTTATTATTAAGTGATTGTCTTAAAATATTATCATATGAAAAAATTATTCATATCTTTAATCATCCATTCCAAAACATTCACATAAAAATATTTAATGTGAATATAAAAATATTTAATTTGCATAAAAAAATATTTAATGTGTATATAATGAAAAATATATTTCTTCATTAAAATAGTTATGTAGTCCACTAAATCAAAAAAATCTTGTAAATTTTCATTAATAGTGAGTGCTCTTCGCACGTTTTTAAAAATTACTTAATGTTGTTCGACTTTTATCACACATCTATTAAAAAGAAAGTTTTTAAGAATAGTTTTAATCGTCATCATTATAATTTTTAATTTATTTTAGGTATGAAATAAATAAAATTTCATGTTACAATATTTTTGAAGTTACAACTTTTTACATGTGCATACAACAATCAAGATAAAAATGCTACAATAATTATGATTATAAAATCAAACCTATACACCTATGATTTTTTATGCTTTGTCATTCAATATTTTCTTTGATTGTTTATCAAGTTATATTTATTATATTCTACATATTTTATTATTTGATGCAACAATTGTTAAAGAAATTATAACAAATTTTATATAAATATTAACATATAACAATGTTGAAAGTAACACTAATCATTTCATGTAATGAATTTCTCATACTTTTAATTCTCTAATTAATCAATGGTCTTCTGCATATTCAATATTAATTACTATAATTTATGTCTACTCATTTACTAATCATATATAATTCATGCACTACCTTAAATAAATAGAACACTCTCATTCCAAATTTTTACTTAAGAAACAATTTTATGTTGTCAACCCAAAATATACCCACACAAAGACATACAATAGAAAAAAAAATCACTAAACAATATTTCATTCAAAATATAAATAAAAATCCATATCATGCATAAACAACACTACCAAACCCTAATACTTGAACATGTTTAAACCATAGAATATAAGATGAACAATAAATAAATAATAAAAATCGCATACATAATACAATATTCATAACAAAATCGTATACACTCATACATGAAAATGCAAAAAACATAAATATACATGAAGCTATCGTAACCTCCATCTACATTAAAATACATACAATTATATCTCATTGAGCATAATCATGTAAAAAACATGTGATTAACCTAAATCTATTATGTTTGTTCATCTCTTATGTATAGGGTTGGGGATTAGATAGGTAATCCTCACTATCCTTGCCTTACAACTATAAATTACTAAAAACTATGTAAAAGTTTATACAATATTCCATTTTGGGAATTGTCCTTTATATGATGTTATAATATATTCCACTATATTATGGGATGATTTTATCATATTCTATTTTTCATATTATGCATCTTTTTATTAGTTTGATGGATTATATACACATAGAAATAATATTTTATCATGTTCCATTCATAAATAATTATTTTATAAAATCTCTTTATGTTTTAAGTATATACATCTCATGGGATTCAACATTAAACCAAAATATATTAATGACTTTTTGTGTGTGCATTATAAAGTTCAACATTCCTCGATACTAGCTTATAAGTCTTATTATAATTACTTCTTTTTATTTATCCCTATTTCAAAGCCAACACTTTAATGCTTCTTAAATTTTATTCTCAAAATTGTCCTACCTCTAAGTGGATATGGATATTCATTCCTTAAAATATAATGATGTTTCAACTAAGATTTCATAAATTATTACCTTACATAAGTTATCCTTATATATTTTAGGTATCTCATTATATTCATTCCTATATTTTTGATAAACATACCTTAAATGCTATTCCTCATATATTTCCTACATTTAAAAATTATCAACAAGAATATATACACTTTCACACTTTTCATCCATACTTGCCTTGTACATATTTCATTCACTTTTCCTTTGTTGGCACATAACTTTATCTTTACCACCCTAGACACATGGTAAATAAATTATCATGTCACCTAACCATCATTCGTTTAGGTTCTTAAAAACATTTGTATGTCTTCAAATCTCTTTAAATTTTTCTTAACCTAAATTGATAGGTATTTTCAACTCCTCTTCCTTGTCTTCTTATGTGATCTTAAAATTCTTTAAATTATTTATATGATTTTTTTTTAAATTATTATTATATATAATATATTTATTGAATGTATTAAATCTATCCTTGAAATATTCCTTACATTTACACCCATATTATTTTTTTAATCTATATCCTTAGGCTCCAAACTTCCCCAAATGTTTTGTGGCCATTATGTCTATATAAGACAATTCAACTTCCAAATTATTCTACTAATTCCTTCATATTTATTCTTCTTGTATTTATTCTTATCTTTTTTTTATCTTGTACTTAAACTTATCTAACTCTTTATCACTTTTTATACTCCTCTGCATGATATTTATTATCATTATATTAATGCAAGTTTGACTTGCTATTATGTGAGTGCTTATGTCACAGATGATGCAACATGTCTCCAAATCTTAGTTTTTACATCCTTATATGGGTATACTCCTTCCTTTAAGAGAATAATTAATCCATGTTTAAAATTTTGAAGATTTAAAATATCAGCCATATGCCCCAACATAATAACAATAATATTAGCCTTGTGAAAACTTACTCCAACTTCCTCAACTTATTTTTTTTATTCCAAACTAATATGAAAATGAGACTAAGCTTGAGGAATTCCCACCAATGGTTTTTAAGACCTTTTTTATGTTTATCTTATCACTACTTTAGTTTTTCCCTATTAATTCTTCCTAATTTTACTTATTTTAGCTCTAGCACTATTTTTTGTTCATTTTTCTCTATATCTACCTAATCCTTTTGTATACCATAAATGCTTTATTTTTGTGATTTTTTCTCCATTAGAACCACCCAATATATTTTATATGTTGGTTCTAATCCTTATTTATATGCTTCATCTAATATGTTTTCTGTATTGGTGTTAATACTTCCTCGGTAATAAACTATGTATAATTTTATTTTAGTTTGTTAATGCCAACAAGTTTTATTTTTATAACTACACTAGGGTATGCCATCACATATACTATGAATGAAATCATTATCTTATTTTATGTACTTTTCTTGGGCACCATTACTGCCCTTTAATTTTGGTTATTTTATTGTTACATTAGATCCCCCACTCCCACCACTTAAGCTATAATTTAGTTATGAGCTTACTTTGTATTAAGCTATAAATATGTCCAACTCTAGTTCCTTCCTCATTTACATGGTCATGTATGTTTCTATTCTTCCTTTGACCTCATCCACCATGAGCCTCATTCACCAGTAGTTATTCCCACCCATTATGTTCTTTCCATTTTGACATCTAACCCACTCATTCAACCTACCAGCCTAACCCATTCACACTTCAGTATAACCCACTCATATTTTATCATTGTAACTCTACTAAAATTCCTAGCTCTCTAGCTGGAAATCACTCTATATTCCTTCCAATTTTTCTCATTTCATATATAATCCTATCTATCCACATTCAACCTCCCTAAAAAAATAAATATACTCATTTCCCTAGATTTCACTCTACTCACAAATCACTTTTGAAGATACCCAACCATTAACTATCTCATAATATTTCAAACATAGTTCATGCTCCATATGATAATATCCTTAGTCTCTTGACTCTTCAATTCACTATTTTTATTAGTGTATGAATGAAATGTAACTTTTTTGCATTTCCATTTACTTCTTGTATACCATTACATTCATTTATTTCATTGATCTACCTGGTTATGTCCATCATCTTTACCATTAGAAACATCCTTCTTTCGAGGCATATTTATCCTTAGTTTGACCTACACATTTCACTTTATCTATGATATTTAACCATGCACACATTTATTCTCTTATATGAACTCTACCCTATGTTCCTCACATATCCCGATACTTATCCAATTTTTATTTTAAATACAAGTCACTCTTTTCCTTCAATGCATTCACCATACAAATTTATTCCATGTTTAATTTTATTCATATTTTTTACTCCATATTACATTTATATAATTTGTATTTCTTGAAATATGTGCATATGTACTCTACCTTTTATTTATTCATTCTTATTATACCCCAATTTTGATATGTGCTAATTTTTCTTATGCATTCATTTAATTAGCATGTTCCTCCTAATAACTCATATTCAAGTCAACATCATTTTAAAAAATCCATAACATTTTATGTACAATATGTGTACATATTCAATATTTTAACTTTTTAGGACTTAATGAATGTAAATCCTATGTTGTTAAGGGGGATATGTCTAGTAAATCAGGGTAGAAATATGCAATAAATAAAACCACTGATTTATAATAGAATTAACTTAATTCTAATTTTATAAAAGTACAAATAAATAATGTAAATAAGAATTTAGCTAGAAAATGACTAAAACATGAGATCTAGAGG
>JARHVA010004176.1:1515000-1672651 GCA_037957365.1 Torreya grandis
TCAATGTGAAAATATTGGTTTAGTAGGCCCATAGTGCATAGACGAGCTAATTATGCAAATTATTGCCAAATTTTGTAAATTTTTTACTGAGTATACCATTAATTATCTTTTTTGTATATTTTTCTTGACCATTACCCTATGGGTAGTACGGAGTAGAGAATGTGTGCCAAATTTTATATTTAACCCAAAATTTATTCACTATTTTTTTTATAAAATGAGTTCCATTATCTACAATGATGGCCAATAAATGGAGAAAATGGGAAATAATGTTGGTCATGATAAAATGACATATATCTTCTCCCTTTGTGGATTATAGTGGAATGACCTTCACCCATTTTTAAAGTATTGTATAGCTATGATAATGCATTTATGACCTCTTATGGATTCTAGATTTATCTTACCAATTAGATGAAAACCCATAGCATGAATGCCCATGGGGATGCTATGGGTTATAGTTTTTCTGAAGAGACATGGTGTAGGTTTACATGGCATTGACATTATTACATAACTTGGCATATTCCTAACATTATTGTTCCATGGTTGGTCAATAATAGCATTTTCTATGTAATTTTTGTGGCATTGCTTTACCATTGAAATAGCCACTACATTCATTTTCATGCACCTATATGATAGCCAATTTAGATTCCTCAACTGTTAAACATCGAAGTGAGTGTCCCTCAAAAGATTGTACAAATAAGTCCCCACTAATAAAGACACATTAGAGGGAGTTTAATTATCAAACATCAAAGTATGTGTCCCTAAAAAGACCATTTGAATAATTCCCTACTAATAATGACATATAAGAGGGATTTTCATTTTAGTTTGAATTTTTTATTCCTTGTGAAAGTGTTTCATGTAAAATATTTATGTAGCAAACTATGTATATCAGAGAACCATTCAGATGCTATCATATTATATGTGGTAACTAAAACCATTAGAGCTATGAGGTATGCATGGGACACCAATGGAGATTATAATCATTTGATAATGAAGATAGCCTAATTTGATAGTGAATATAGCCCAATATTCTTCATCTATATTGATTTGATTATAACTAGCAAAGTCATCCATAAAAGAGAGAATTTTGTGGCCTTTTGTGGAGTCCACTATCATATAGATATTGGGTATAGGAAAATCATCCTTTGGACATGTTTTATTTAAGTCTCTAGAATCACAACATTAGATTTGGTCATTAGTTTTAATAACAGGGACAATGTTAGCAACCCATTAGGGATGAGCAATTGGTCAGATGAAACTGGTATCAAGGAGCCCTTGGATCTCATTTTTGACTAAAAGAACATCTTCACGGTGTATTTTTTATTTATTTTTAACCATATTTGCATCAAGGTAGAGTATAATCCTTTGTAATATGTTTTATTGATCAATGCTAGGCATATCAAAATAGTTCCAAGTAAAAACTTTAGGGAAATCTTTTTAAATCTGATGAATGTTTATATCTTCTTCTTTACGTAGGGAAGAAGCCAACAACATGATATGAGGACCAGTATGAGTTCTATAATTGAATTCAATTGTATCTTTGTTAATTATTATAGATTTATCCATAGTATATGGTATTGGAGGGATGGTATCATCTATGTCAAGTGAAATATTATTAGAAACATTTGAATGCTCACCAAAGTATGCCTAGGAATTTATGGAATGATGAAACCTATTCTTATGATAAAAGGAAGGGAGATCCTCATATTCCCCTAGGAATTCTAAGAGAGCCTCACCATTACCAAATTCATTAAAAGTAGGTAGATCTAGAGAAGTTGTATCATCGATAAGATTGGGGTAAATAATTGAGAGTGTATAAACATGATTTACCATATCATCTACCAATGGAATAGGTGGATAAAACATTATATGATAAGAAGTATGGTGAGAGGACTTGGCATTAGATGTGTTATATTTATATCCAATTCCTTATCTACCTTATTGATCATGTTCTTTAATGGTTTTAAGGATCCCCTACTCATGATTTCCATGCCCTTATCGTATGTAAGCCATTTTTAGAAATATCTCTATGAAAAAGGAAAAGTAAACCTATTATATTGTGCTTTGTAAGTGTTTAGGGGATTATACATGATTTATGAAAAGTATGCTATAGTGGTGTTGTAGTGAAATCCATGTGAGGAATATAATTGTGTGATGTCATATGTTGATAATATTTCAATCTTTTATGATCCATAGGACATGTCTATATATGACCTTTGTAGCTGAACTTTAGACATGCATGTAAATTAGATGAAATTATGTGCATATCATAAATCTAAAGGTCTTCCAATAAATATATTATGATTAAGATCATTAGGTATAACTTGACATGTTATAGGTAAGGTTCTAGGCCCCAATTAAGGTTTAGTGTGATTTGAGCATCTCATGATGTCACCTCATGTGGATGTTCTTCCTTCCTTGATGGATAGGTTTTCTACCAATTGCATGACTTTTCCCTTTCCTTATTCCTCAACCATACCTAATATCACTACTAAAATGGTAGGTCTTTTCTATAGTTAAACTAACCAAAGTGCCCATGTCATCACCCATGTTAATGCTACAACTAGTGTATATCAAAAAGATAATAAAGCTTAATCTTCTATCAAAAAATTAATTGATAGCAATCAAATATTATTGCAAGAATGAATAAAATGTATAACTATAAAATAAATAATGTCAATCAAATGATGTAAATGTAAAATCAACTTTTATATTTAAAAACTCTTCCTCAACAGACTCAATGGGGAGTGAAAAATACAAATTCCCCTCTAACCCATAGAGATGCATATGGGAATTGTATTCCACAACCTCCACTTCTTAAAAAAGTAATTAAATATATTCAAAATGAATCATTAGTTCCTCAAATTATAGACATAGATATAGGTCATATTACTCCTACTATGACTGAAAATGGATCTAATTTTATGGCTACCAAATGTCTAACTAAAACCTTTTCCAATCACACTCTAGATTTATATAATCATCTTAGGTATAACACTATCTCTAGTTTAAAATATCTAGTTAACACATGGGTTCAAATTTTTCAAACCAATGATCTCCTTGAAAATAGGCAGAATCTAAAACTAACCAAGACTTTATCAAACATTGTAAAGCCTTAGGTTTTAAGGTCTAACATAACATGTTAGAATATAAATTTTTTGAGTATTTCACCAATGTTCTCCATCCTAAACTTCAATAAGGATTCAAGACTCTCTCTCTCTCTCCAAAATCATTATAATAAATCCTTGATCAAGGTAAATGACAAGAATTTCTCATAATATAATTTGAGCCTTCCCAGCTTATGTCTATAGATAATATACTTATGAAGTCTAAAAATAATAATGCTACCAATTATGGTTTTTTGGATACATAAAACTCCACTCACACAATCAACATAATTATTTGACATGTATATGATGAAGTGATCCTTTCCAAACCTATCACAAGAAGTCTCTTTTTCCCCCCTCCTTATTAGTCAACTCATGTGAGTAATGTAGAAGTTAATAAGCCTATTTCCATATATAAAATTAATAATTGTTTCCTAAACCCTTAGCTAGATAACTTGAGACTTATTACACTAAGAAATAATTATATGATCACAAAAACAATTCTAGCATCACACAAATTGGTGTCACTCCATAGAATTTTCTAAATAGCTGAAGAGACTTGATTTCAAATTTCTCCTCGATCACAACTTTAATCACATAACCATGTTATGATATTATTCACATGATTATGATAAGGTATCTAAATCTCATTGACTCCAAATTCAAGTGTGGTGCTCTTAATCAAGATAATGGTCACCTTGTAATAAGTATAGACCCATTTCTTAAGCATAATCATAATCAAAAATTTAATCCAACAAACATAATACCACCCATGTTTTTGAAACCATGGTTAATATCCAATAATCATCCAATTATTAAAAAATGGCTAATATGAATAATATGGAGCACATAGTCTCTTATATTGATCCTTATCTTAATTCTACTCATACTCCCTATCCTAATTAGAGGACAGTTCAGCATACCTTTCATCCCCATTTTTTGGATGTCATGCATGATGAAATAATAACATCCAATAAATAATATAAAACAACTACATTAACCAAGTTGATGTACTCATATTTCTCTCAAATTATTCTAATTACATTAGCCAGCCTAATTTAGTCTATTAGTCCTCAATTCTCTATCATAACTATATTGACCAAGTCAATATAGTCACTAATTATTATAGAATATACTAAATCAACAAGACTAATACAACCATATTTCCCCATATATGTTTCTATTTCATCTACCAACTTGATGCAGTCAAATTCTATCACTCATATCTATTATATTTCATAGACAATTTTGATAAAGTCTATTTCTAGTGCTTCTATGAAAAAAAATGTACTGACCGACCCATGTAGTATGTTCTCCCTGATCAAACTACATTGGTTGGGTCAAGAAAACACAGTTCCCTTCGCAACATATTTTACTACGCATCATCCCCTCCTTTAATTATTTTTATTTAGGATTATGCACCTTTATCTTAGTTTTGTTTAGTTCTTATAGGATTTAATGAATAGGATCCCATTCAAAAAAATTATAAACTCCCCTCTCAAATCCTTTTTGTTGAGCTCATGAAGACTTCCCCACATCATCACAACTAACTAATACATATTTTTCTTAAAATTAACATTCCTCAACCACTTCCTAAGAGGAACAAGATACCTTTCCTTAGTCCAAGGATAGTATCATGAAATAATGTGAATAAATTCCCATTCAAGTTGATGAGATTTTATATGCTTCTCACTCACTTAAGTTTCTAATTGACTTTATGATCCTAAATGAGATTTTACTTTGTGTGGATGATCATCCCCTTTTTATTAGTATCCAAGTTGTTGACCTCAAGTAAAGTGTACCTTCATATATGAAGGGTCTAGCACTTGTGTTACCTCACTTGAATTCATCAAAACCCTTGGATACTCTGAATGTAATGTTAAGTCTACCCTAAGTAGATGTCAAGTATATGATAAAATACAAATGCCTCATTTATGTTGTGTTTGGATTATTATCATAGTCTATCCCATTATGATTAGAGTCAAGGTTGTGATATTCAACTTTACATTATCCTTTAACATTTTGTTTTGTCAACCCTTGACTCATCACATGATGGTAGTCACTTATTCGTCATGATAATGGGTCAAATTACCCCATAAAGGTGTTATATATAATATTTAAAATGATCCAACCTTTGAAATTTTGAACAATTCCAATAATGTGGCATTTTTAAAATACCTACCCTTGAAACTCTACCTAGTATCCCCTTTTGATAATCTCAATGATTTAACTATATCATCAATTATAATTGAGGATAGAATGGTCACCCCTAGCTTATGGCAAACATAATGCCCAACATTTTATATTTTGAAGATGATGAACCTGATGAGATTAGTCTTAATATCAAAACCTTATACTTCCCTTATTTCATTATACCTCAATTACCTCCTTCCATATGACCTCATTATCATGAAAAGTTGATTAATGAGTTCTTCACTTATATGGTCATTACTAATATGCTAAATTCTCACTCTTTCTCCAATGACTACATGGTTGAATCCCACCATCTATATCTACATATAACTTTTATATGCATAATATTTTCAAACTTTATCAATTATTGATGCTTTCTATCTTATAGGAACCCATCAAGTCTCGATCTCTCTAAGTGCACACCTTCAGGGGTGCATAGAGAAAGGGGTGGGAAGACCATTAGTCCTTCATAAAATTGTTTTCCTTTATTACCACTTATTATCTACACACCCATCTCCTAAAAAAAATTCCCCTAAGTTTTGCCTCTTATTTTTCACCCTCCTATAGTCATTTACCACCTTCATTAGCCCTTCCCTAACTTAAAACATTTTTGGTAGGTTACGTTACACTATCAACCCCATTAACCTTATAATCTAATTGATAAAAATTATTAAGTTCTAGGTTGGCTTAGGACATGACCTAATTTGTTTTTGTCAATAATGATACTAGGTCAACTGGGTTGATCTTGTTGACCTAAACTTTTAGAAAGGATTAGGGTTAGATTTCCCTAGATAAAGACATCCATTTCATGATTTATAAGAGAAGAGAAGAAGAAGAAGAAGAGATATTTATTTTGGATCTACTTATCCACCATTATAATTAATTATTATATATTAGGGTTTCATACTTTCTTTGGAGATACGGATCTTGTCTTATGGAGAAGTTTTTTTGGTGCATTGATAGGTTGTGTATCCTAGATTTGATTTATCCTTGTCATTTTTACATACCACAACAACCTCTTATGAAACACATTGGCCAAGGGAGATATTGAAGCTCGATAGGTTCATATTCAAAGGTAAATATTCCTAACTTTGTTACTCATTTGTAAGTGTGTGTGTGTGTGTGTGTGTGTGTGTGTGCGCGCGCGCGCGCGTCTACATATATATATATATATATATATATATATATATGCATTTACTTCTCTCCCATGCATTAGGATGTCTTATAAATTAATATGAGTATATGTCATCTATGCATGATTACATTTGATGTTGATTACCCCCACTTTGTGCCACAATATTTTGTGATCACTAGATTAAAATTTTATTTACTTGTTATTAGTTTAGTGAATATGAAAATCTAGTTAGGGTTATTGCATATTTTTGCTTGACTGGAGGCTTTGGAACCCTCCCTAGTGATATTATTGTGTTAAGATATTCCTCAACTAGGTCTAGCAAATCCATCTTGATCATGACCTCAAATATCTAATATATCAACAATCAGAAGTGTAAGTAGGATTTATCTTCTCTGAGATAGGATTGATTTATAGATATGTTAAATTTTCCATTACATATAGTTTGGTTAACCCAACATGAATATAACCCTTATAGGTTTTATTTCATGCTATCATTTTTATAATCTTATTATATTTTTCCATATTTGTAGTATTATATCAAACTAGTCGGTATAGTTATAACTTTTTGTGACATATTTAACACACAGACACATCAAAATGACTTTGCTCTATCTATGCAGGTCTTCATTGGATATAGGTTATTACATCAAATAGGTTGACACAGTACTCCTTTTCATTTATAGATAAGCATACAGAGTCAAACATGTCAACTTTGTCATCTTGTTCTCTCTGCCAGTATATAGGTCAACAAACACTATCGATCAGATCAACTTTGTCATCTTATTTTTCTTCATCATATAGGGTTTTGTAAAACTAGATCAAACCAATCGACCTAATTTGTAGAATTTGAAAGCAATAATTAAGGTACTTCTATATAAAATTTACAATCTTAACCATCTTCAATCCCACCAAGGTTCCTCTCTTTCCCTTCTTTATAATTTTAATACTTTATTTAGTTTTATTTTGCACAAGTTAGTAGTCTTTAAAACTACAACCCTATAGCCAACTAGGTTGACCTAGTCAACCTAGTTATGTAGTTTGTCTTATGTCTAAGAGACATAGTCGACCTGTTCAACTCTATTATTAAATACCTTGCTTATATAAAATAGTAGCAACCTATTTGACTCTATTCTATATTTTTTGCATGAAGAGTCACCTAAACTAACTCTATACTATTCTCAAATTAAGGAATTAACAACTATTTGATAATAGTTAATTCACATTTCCTTTTTAACTGTTTGTATGCTTAGAGTAACTCACATAGTCTAACTAGGTGGTTTTTCAAATTATCATTTACATACACTATTTTAATATTTTACACACACTACAAAATCACATAATACTCTAAACACATTTCAGTACTTGTCTTCCTAAGGCCTACGTACTTGTATTTTATCACCAAGGGGGAAGCCAACTTGGTTTTTTGACCAAGTATAAATATGTGATTAATGGCATATATTATAAAATCACTTGATACCTTTATCATTGTAGGATTATAAAGTGATGGGGTAGGCCCCAATACCAAGACATTATCATTGCCAACACATATCCATTTTAGCCCAAACATCCTGAAATCATCTATAGATTGTTTTTCTAGTTACCTATTTTAGCCAACTCCCATATCACACATAAATCCATACTTTATAATAATCTAATAACACTTAGGATTACCACGTATTTAGCATTTACTTTTAAGTTGATTGTTTTCTCTCTGACCATTGCATGTTGTATTACAAAAAATTGAATTAACCAACACTGGTGCAAGGTTTTACATTATGTGCCCCATCACTCACATTCATACAATTTTCTATGTATTTTATTTCATTCTTGATTCACTTATATTATAAATTTATTTCCTTGTTTGATCACACTCTCATTCTAATCGATACAGTCTCTTATAAGCTCTATTTTCCCCTACCTATAGTAGACAGTTGACCTATACAATGATGTATCCTTCTCATCCCACTTTATCTCCTAGTATGAATATGTATCCTTCTCTTCCAATCAATTTATAACACATAGTTAGCTTGCACAACTATGGATCCTTATCAACTTATTTTATCCCATGTCTAAAATATAGAGTTAGCCTATACAACTCTGTATTCTTCTCTTCTTGATGGATGATAGTACAAATTTGACTTATATGATTCCATATACTTTTTTATGACCTTTTCCTTTGCATCAACTTAGTCCTTACTACTATTTCTCTCTCATCATGAACATCTTGTTTGAAGATAACATTGAGTTAAACTCAATATATATGATGGTCCTTACCAACCCTGATAGGTTTTCTCATAAACATCTTATGGATCCTACTCTAGACAAAAGTAATGTGCATGTGGCCACTCTCACTACAAAATATGAGACCCCTCCTAATACATCTTTAGTTAAAACCCTCTTTTCTCCTTAGAATATCATCTTGAATTTCATTCCCTTAAAAAACCCATAATTACATGGCTATGCTCATGCTAAGGATGCCTAAATATTTGGTTACCAATCTTTTCTTTAGTGATCTCAAGAGTATACTTCATCTTCTTATTTGATGAATTTATTTGATATTGTTCACACTCCTTATACTTTACCTATAGTTTTCCTCCTTTTATTGACATCCATAGGTGGAACATGTTTTAGTTTAATTTCATTCCAACCTAGTTACTTACTATCCTCTTTGGAGTATCATAATTTATCCTTTTAAAATAGGACATTACTAGTATTCTATAATTTCAAGTTCTTTGAGTACACTATCTCCCAAGATATTGTCTATGTTTATTTGGACCACACTGATGTAGTCTCCTAAAGAAGTAGTTATATCACTAGTTGATTAACCTAACCTTAGATGATTTTATAATGATGACTTATTTGATAAGGTTCTAGATAGACCCCAATATGACTCTCCACCTAGGTCATAAGAACTATATTCTAAGTTTTAAAAGGAAGTTAGTCATTAGGCCAAATATTATTGAGCATACCAAATATTTATAACATAATATAATCCAAAAGGTTTAGTTCTCTCCATAGATATCCAACCAACATAGTCAGCTAATCCTAGGTGTATTTGTTTTATCCATGGTACAAACACACATTATTCAACTTTTTCTTGGGTTATTTGTAAATACCTAGATGTGTTTCATCATGAACCAACCAAGTTTTATAGTTTCTTAAATATGCCCCCCTCAAGTATATCTCTAGACTACATTCTCAAATATGGGGAAGTATATTTCCTTAGAAATCCTTGCAATACACTATTTCCTTTGAAATCCTTGCAATACACATCATAAGAAAAAAATGTTAATTAATTCAACATAATTTTATTAAATTTTTGAGGCATACACATCTACCTTATTAGTAATACTTGTAGGTTCATTCTTGGACCAAGGGTAAGCCTTCTCCATGGCCATATCCTTATATTAGATTAAAGCATACAAGTTACATTATGTTTTAGTTTCCTTAGATTGAATATTATTCACATGAGGTTGCATGTCCTCTTTCATCCAACATTCATACTTTTTCCATAGATCTCATTCATTAGGTTGTTCTCATACATATGTCAGATAAAATAGAAAGTAATATGATTAGAGGTAGATAACAACTACAACATGAATATAAAATGTTATTAATGATGTATTCCAATATTTGTCTTCGAATATATGAGCATATATTTTACTTTAATATCATACTATTATCCACATTTTCATATTAGCAGATTTCATTTTTATATTATTTATAGAATTTTTTATTTTTTTTTACATATGTCTATCCTATACAATGGTTCTCTTTCATTTTTTTCTTTCAACAAATTAATTTCAGCATTCCTATTACATTTTACATCATTTTATGTCACACTATAGTTAGCCTTAGATTTATTTATGGATCTTAGGTATCACCTTAGGGTTTTCCATTTCTACCATATTTTATTAGTCTTAGTCTTAGCGTTTTTGTGATTATTCAGCCTCCATTTACTTTCCTTCTATGTTTGGATGACCATTTGGTTTTCTCTTTTCTATGGGATGACCATTTATTCTTCACCTTTTTTTCAACCACCATTTACTTTCCTCCTCTTTTGGATTACCATTTACATTACCCCTTTTTTTGGATGACTCTTTATTTCCCCCCTCTATTGAAATGAGTACTTATTTTCATTATTTTATGTATTGGACTAATTTTAGGTTAGTGTAAATTCCCTAGGGACATGATTATCATAACATAGATATGTCCTTTTCAAAGCATTATTTTAGCTATGTTCCTTTCAAATCATTGTTTTAAATCCTTATGATAATATATGATCATATTCATCATTGTATCACCTTCATTACATGGTTGTATCTCTCATGATCCCCATCCTTCCATTATTTCCTTTCACTTGAGGAACATTAAAGTTAGTTTTTAGGTTGCATATTTAATTTTGGTCATTTATATGAGTCTTTATACACCATGATAATTATATTATCCCTTGTAGAAGCCAATCATAATCTCTCTTGTGTTATCTATTTATTTCATCCATGTTTTTTTTTATGAATCCATAGGGAGGAGGAATAAAAAAAATATGAAGAGATAAAACTCAAATCATAAGAAAAGGAAAATTATATCTTAAAACTCAAATCACATCAAAAGATGTGATCTCTATTTGGCATATCTTGCATCTTATTCAGAGCTCAAACTCTACATTTTTCCCCATTATCAACCTAAGGCCTATTGGGATGTGGTACGATAGTATTTTGGGGTATGAATTCTTATATCATTACATCATTACAACTTATCACATTTTAGTTCCACCTATATTCTCACACAAGTACCCAATCAATGTACTAGGTTTATTTATTTGTAATGGGCCCTAAGGAGTGGTGAACATGTTGTGGGAAGATATGATCCTTCTAATTTTCATGCATGCTAACCTTCACAGGATTATATATGTACTTCAATTTTCATCCCAAGCTTTTTCTTCACTAGATGGAGTGTCCTAGGTCTATGATGTTGATAGTTCTTATTTGTGCCCACCTATTTAGAGTGTTTCATTCCTAATAACAATTTCCAAATTACCCACATTGTACCTCACACTCCATAACTACATCATATTATTCCCATATCCCCTAGATAGATATTAATTTTAGCTCATCACATCCTTTATCATATTATCTTACACCTCTTGAATTTTATTTTGTGAGTTACATTATAATACCTCAGATAGGAATAGGTTTTTCTCCTAAACATCCCATCACCTTTGCTTTATACACCATCGCATAGTCATACTTTTCCTATTTTTAAGTGGTTGTATTTTCATACATCACATTCTAGAATAATCACTACATTTTTAAGTTGACATTCCCTAGTTTTTTTTCATGTTCATTTATCTATTTTTGTTCATGTTTTATTATTGTAGACTTCACTTATCCTACATGGAACATTTTACATAATCATGTGTTTTTCCTTGTATTCAAATTGATATGCTCATTTTGAATTTATAATTATCTATGTCGATGGTCCACCCTACCTATTAGGTCAGGGATGTGCCATGTTTGACATGGATGTTCCATATTATCCCTTGTTACAATCAACTCTAGATTCTACATGTGTGATTGCAAGCCTTAGTCATATGCATGTAGGTTAGACACTTGTTCTTGTAGTATCTCCACATGCCTACATGTTTCCATGTTTGTATCCCTCTCTTATTATTTCTCTTTCCATACATGCACCACTCCCTATCCAACTACTACTGGTAGTTCAGGCTAACTAGCATCCAACTCTCACTTGCACAACTCCTAGGCATCCCTTCCAATTATTTTAGATTATATATAATGTGGTCCAGATAGTATTTCTAGATGATCTTACATCCTTTTTTTATATAAAGAAGAATGGGGTCAAAAATATCATGGTGGAAATCATCCACTAGATTCCTCCACCACATATATAAAATGGAAATAAAAATAATATTAGATCTCACATATACATCATAATATGTAGTATATCCATCACCACTACCTGTCATGTATATTTATACCTCTAGGAAATGAAGGTGATAAAATTAAACACATTTAATTACCAAAAATAGTGTCATATCCATAACCACCTATCACATGCAGGTTGTTGTGGCTTTGATGGTCAGAAGCATTTGTATCTCCCTATCTAAACAACTATAGCTCAATGAGATAATGTGCATGTTCACCACTCTATAGTCCACCTATCAGCTCAATTTGTAGTAGGATCCCTCTATTGTTTATCCTCTACCTCTATTTATGCCATTAAATATCATCTCCATCATCGTCTCATTATTCTCACTGATGAGTGCTCACCATGTTTTCAAGTGAAATAAGATAGATCTACAACTTATCCTACTTGGTAATATCCAATATAAAATAAGTTTTAATACTTTTTTATATCGATCTCATGACTAATAATGGATATTCTAAACCTATACTAAGGGTTATATTATCACACATGGTAGAAAGAGGTTTCCAAGACCTCTATCCAAACTACATGATGTAATAACCCTAGTTAGGTCTTATGATTTTAATAAATTAAACAAGTTAATATATTAAATAAACATTAAATCTAATATAATAAATGAATATTCAATATAATATAGTGCTCACCAAATCTTGTGGCACAAATGGGAAATATAATAAATAAGCAAAGATAATTCTATTTAAGATAACATAGAAGTAATCTAAGCAAGGAAAAATACAATTCAATCCATTAATTCTACAATTTACAATTATAAAAATATGAAAGGTTAGGAGTTTACTTATCTTAATTCAGTTAACCCATCATGCCTCAATATCTCCCTTGGCCAATGGTTCTTTATAATAGGTTGTTATCACTTTTAAGTATCACCAGGACAAATCATCTATAGGTTACAAGATGTCTCCTATTCATCCAAGACCTCCTCAATATAAGTTATACTTCTCCAAGACAAAACCCTAATAAATTAAACCTCATATTTATAATATCAACAAATTTTTGAACTATAATGACATATAGTTGAATGATCCTATCTTTAGAAATAAACTTAATGGGGTATTTTTACTAAAGGATTGACTATAAACCCTCATGATAATTTAGTCAACAAGATTAGTTGTGTTGATTTTAGTTTCTATGAAATAGATCCATTAAGCCTCTAATTATGTTTACTTGGGCTGATGGATTTCCTTAACATGCATTAAATTCCAAACAAGGTCAACTAGTTTGATGTAGTAGAAAAAGTAGGTAAAAGGGGTTTTTACTTAGGTAAGGGATATTTTAGGTGGTGAATTGATTAGAGGACTGTATAAATAGGTTTTTATTACTTATATAATTGGATAATAGTATTTTTTACTATTTTTAGGTAATGGTATAAGGGCTAAAAATAATATGAATCACCAAAGGTCTACTAACCCCTTTTTTAATGCACCCTTTAAAGCATGCACTCAAAGAGATTAAGACTCAATGTTTTATTGTAAAAAAGAAAACATTAGTAACTAATAAATTTTAAAAATACTGTGTGTATACATATTCCCTATTCAAATCTCATCATGTCACACAGTTGTAAGATGGGATAGTGCTTCAGGAAAAGAACATAGCAACACAAAACACAAAGCTAAATAAATTGTAGTACATAGGCATCAATTTAAATGATAGTAAGGAAATATTTCAAATGACTAAAATCATCATTTACATACCTTTATCACTAAACATTTTACTACTTTATTTGTAAACTTGATCATGGATGGTGCATTGGCTACTTTGGACAAACCCTAGGGATACAAAACTAAATAACAAAAATAAATAATCACAAGGAAATCAAAATAAAATAACTTTGTATAACTCAATAAATCACTTAGATATTTGACAATCTAGGGTGATAAATTCTTATTTAAAACCAAACTTCTGAAGAAAAATGGATAAAATGAGAGTAAATCAGGTAACTAAAAATCCAAAGCTACAAAATGATCATAAAACTCAAACAAATGTACCATAATTAATAAAAGTAACAAACTAGATCAAACCAAAGAAACATGAAAATGATATAATAAATAAAATATCAATGTAAAATAAGTAACAAACTATACTTAAATAATGATGGGAAATATCATCAACTAAAATAATATTGATGAGTGAGAATATTAAATCCCACTAGGCTAACCAACAGTTACTCTATGTTATTTATTTTTATATCACATGTAATTATTGTTAAGATTATTTGTAGCTATATATATAATACATGACAACTAAATGAATTAAAAAACAATAAATGTTGTAATAATATTAACCTGTTAGCTAAATCAAATCCATTTAGTACTCAAGAAATAAACTAGTCTATAAGTCTAGTGACTATCAATCAAGTATAATAAAATGAAGTAAGTACAACAACTACTAATATAATCTATAAATCAATCATAATTATGCTTAAATCCACTATTTTTTTATATTTTTAGAATAATATATAAATTACATAGATACTTTTGTGTTTAATATCCATCAATTAATAAGGTACAATGTATTACAATACTAAATACACAAATAATGAGTATAGTGGTACAATATGAGCTTTACAAATAGCACCATGATCCATCACATATCTTGAGTATAATACCAAAGGTTGAATAAATTTATAGAGAGAGAGAGAGAATCATCCTACTACTTTATCTCTAACCATAGACCAACAATCTCCCATAGATCAACCCTTTGGGATTGGCCTTATCCTTCATGGAGGGGTAGATAAGAATAGTGTAGAGATCAAGAAATAACCATAACATGTGTGTACTAAAATTATCACATGTAGTGATAAAATAGACCATGGATTATATTTATCTATATAAATGATATCATAAAATACATGTAAACTACAAGTACAATCAAATGACAATGTCACAATTATAACATTACTTTGGCCAAAGTTCTCATTATAGATTTCAGTTTTTAAAATATAAGTGATTTTCACTCACACATAACTTTCTGCTACTGAATCATGACTCAATAATATATCAAGAGATATGTATATGAGTTACCCACTAGCATGTGTGTGTGTGTGTGTGTGTGTCTCATTTTATCCCATAATAATCTACATATAAAGATTCAAAAGTATAATAATATAGTTCCAATGTGCAATAAATATAATTTGATAATAAATAATGTAAAAAACATCATTAAAATTTTTGAATATAAGTAACGATGGGTGAGAAGATTGCATAGGTAATAATTTTGAATAGCAGCAATGGGAGGGACTTGATAGAAACAAACATGGAAAAGGTACCATCAAGTGAGGTATCTATCTCGTTAGAACCTTCAAAGAATCCATAGGTTCTAGGAAATGAGTAAATTCATGGTCCACAAGCCCTAGCTCCCTCTCTTGACAAAGGTAAGCATTAGCTCTCATGGGTAGATCTAGTCATGGGGGAACCTCATCATGTTTCCCCTCTCGAGTCCTTCTTTATCCCAATACGGTAAATTAAAGAGTTATGTCTTGAAGTCTTGAATGGTATCATTGAAAACATCAATTCTTCTCTTTCAAATTCCATCCTGGCTAAATTTAATGACTTTTACCCTAATATTGACTCTTTTCAAAAATGGGATAATCTTAAATGGAAGCCTAAAGGTTAAATCAACATAATAGCCATGCACAATAATTTCTTCCTAGTTAATTTCTCCCATCCCGTGGACATCCTTAAGACCCTCATGGGTGGACCATGGTTTATGGGCAAATCAGTAGTCTATCTTCACAAATGGAAAGTAGGGATTAATATTAATTTCTTAGTCTCAAAATATTTCCCAATATAGATCAACATCCATAAACTCCCTCTAAATTTCTAGGATCTAAAAGTTATATTTGGAATTTATAGGGATTTGGGGCAACCCATTTCCATTAACCCAATGACTAGGTTCAAAAAGAAGCTTCTAGAAGCCAAGGTTTATGTATTCATCCCTACAAATAAGCCCTTGATCCACTCCATTAAAATCAAGTATAAATGTGGTATCTAGAATCAAAGAATCAAATTTGAAAGGTCCTCAAAAATATGTAAGACTTATGATGTCTTGAGCCATTCCTCTAAAGCTTTCCCCCTTCTCAAGAAGCTACCCCTACCCCCCTCTCCATCATGGGTCAAGAATTCATCACCTCAAGCCCTCCTTCCCCTTCCCCACTTCCCCCTCCCAAATCCCCCTACTTTTCCTTCCCATGGTTTACTCCCTTCCCCCCATCTTCTTCCCCCTATTCTTCTTACTCCCCCTTCCTTCCTCCCCAAAGTTCCTTGGCCCCTTTTCCCCCTCTTCTTCCCCCATATTCCCTCTCCTCTCCCCCTCATTTCCCTCCCCCTTAGACCTTCACTCAGGATTCTCATCCCCTCATATTCTTATCTAATCCTAGTTTCCCCCTCACCCCCACCCTTCTCCCTATCCTATTTCTTCTTTCCTTCTACCAAACATCTTAAATGGGGCTACCTTTGCCTCCCTAGTGAGATCCCCCCTCCCTTTCCAACCCACCTTAACTTCTCATCCCAATTTCTCTTCTTTTAGCTTGCCTTGCCCTAATGTTCTACCCTCCTTGGGGCTCCCCAAGTGTGAACATAAATGTCTAAAATTCTCAGATGGTCAATGTTCTTTAGTCACCATACATGAAATATCTTGTACTCTCTTTGAATAGGAAGATGAAAAGTGGGTAAAATCCCATAATAAAAAGGGGAGGAAGAAAGTGGAGGTTGGTTGTGAACAAAAATATATAGGTAGACCCTCATCCTAGAATTCTTAGAAAGTAGAGATTGATAGGTAGGTATCCAAGGGTACTCAAATGACCCTAAGGCACTACCCCTATATCAAGAGATGAAAGTCCTCTCCTAGAATATTAACGGCCTAAAAAACCTTCATAAATAGAGATTAGTTAGAATTTAGTTTTAAAATATAAGCAAGATATCCTTTTGATACATGAAATAAAGATGTCTGTTAATAAATTATTGAAGTTCAAGTCAAATTTTTGGAGGAATTTGAACTGAAGTTTTAGTAGTGCTAGAGGAACATTCGATGGTCTAGTGATTCTCTAGGACCCTATGGTGCTAGAGAGTGACCCCCTCCTTATTTCCAAAAATCATATCTTATATTCCTTTATGGATCTTTGTGATAAGAATAAATGGACTCTAACTAATGTTTATGCCCCTAGTTCAAGAACCAAAAGAAATAAGTTATGGTATATTTTGATTAATTTCAAGAATCACTTAAACATCATGAACTAGGTTGTTGCTAGGGATTTCAACTCTTTATTGTCCCTAGGGGCAAACAAGGGTGTTGTGTGTCACCATTTTGATAGTATGTCAGACTTGAATGATTTTATTACTAAATTAGGTATTATGATGTGGAAATTAAAGGCAATAAATAAAATTGGTCAAATAGAAGGCTAGGAAACATGATTATTCTGGTGAGACTGGACAAGTTCCTAAAACCTTTAAAATGGATCCACTTTTCACCCATTTCCCTCTTGTCACTCCATAAGATTAGGTTGCACCATAATCCTCTTGTTTTTCAAAGTTATAGAGTCACTAAAGCAAAGGCTACACCCTTTAGATTCAAAAAAATGTGGTTGTCCAACCATACATTAGAAGAACATGTTAAGGAACGGTGCAGTACACCAATTCAAGGTTTGGCCATGTTCTCCCTAGCTATGAAACTAAGGTATGTTATAAGCAAGCTTAAATTTTGGAACAAAGAAGTGTTTGGAAATATTTTCATCCAAAATAATTTCATAGAAGATGAGATTTGTAAAGTGGAACTGGAAATTTATATTGTAGGTTAAACCTCTAATCTTCAATTAAAGGAAAAGGAACTCCTCAGTAGACATCATAATCTTGAAGCAAAGGAATAAATGTATTAGAGGAAAAAATCCAAGAATTTATGGCTAAAAGAAGGGGACATAAATACAAAAAAATTACACACCTCAACCTCCAAGAACTGGCAAAGTAAAATCATTATGGAAGTTCAAGGAGAAGATGGTACCTAGTATAGAATAGAAGAGGAAATTGTAGTTCATTTTGTTAATTATTTCAAATCCCTTCTCAACTTCTCTCCCAATCAAGGATCACGGCTTAAAGATCAAGTGGCTAATCTCTTCAATTGAGTTATTTCTCTAGAATACAATGCGTCCATCCTCACCCCCCTTCGAGTGAGGAGATTAGTGATTCTCTTCACTTTAGAAAGGGATAAGGCCCCTAGTCTTAATGAATTCCCCCCTTTTTATTCTAGGATTTTTAGGATATCATCATCCAAGATGTCTTCTTCATGGTTGAGGAATTTTTCAAAGTAGGTACCTTGCTTCAAGAATTCAACAACACCTTTCTGGTCCTCATCTCTAAGAAACAAGGAGCTTTTAAAGTCTCAAATTTTATACCCATCAGCTTGTGCACTACTTTTTACAAAATCTACACCAAAGGTATTTCACTCAAACTTTAGTTTCTAATCAACAAAATCATCATGAAATAATAGGGTGATTTTGTGTATGGAAATTAGATTTTGAATGGGATCATTATGGTTCATGAAACTATCCATGCAGTTTCTCACTTGAATCATCAAGGTATGTTCCTTAAGTTGGATATGAATAAGGTATACAACTGGGTTTCCTAGCAATTCCTTGATAAAATCCTAGATAGATGTGGTTTCAACACCCTAGTCAGAAAATTAATTACCTCTTGAATTTCCAACCCTTTGTTCTTGATCATAATCAATGGAGTCTCCAAGGGGTTTTTTGCCAATGGGGAGAGGGTTAAGATAGGGGGATCCTCTCTCCCCATACATATTCATCATCTTGGTTGAATCTTTGAGTTGACTCATTTCATTGGCCAAAACCACTAATATCATCAAGGGTATTACGGCTACCCCTAACACTAATTTGATCACTCACTAATAATTCATTAACCACATAATGATTATGGGGGAGGATTTTATTTTAGAAGATAGGTGTTTCAAAAATATCCTTGAGGTTTATGAAGAGGTTTATGGCCAGCATGTAAACTTCTTCAAGATATCCCTTTTCTTCATTAACACCCCCTTGGCACTTCAAAACAAAATTTCCAAGATTATGGGTTGTGTCATTAGGAATCTCCCATTCATGTATCTCAACAGCCCAATGTTTGATAGTCCTTTGAATTCTAAATTATGGACTCCCCTCATTGATGAGATATATAAAAATCTATTAGGTTGGAAGGGGAACCTCCTATCCCAAGTTGGGAAAATCCAAATCTTAAAGAGTTCCCCCTCCAAAGCATCCTAATTTACTTTATTTCTCTCTTTTCTATCATAGGTAGAGTCATTGATCAGATTGAGCACATTTAAAAAACATTTCTCTAGAGAGGTTTAGAAGATAGATTTAGATTCTTTCTTATCTCCTAGAATCAATCTTGTTTCCCAATCTCTAAAGGAGGTCTAGGTTTAAGAAGCATTAAATCCATGAATCAATCTCTCCTAGATAAGTAAGGTTGGTTGGTAGTTAAGGAGGATAATTAGTGAACCAATATCATTAGAGCCAAATATATTATTTCAAGGGAAGGCCATCGATTTCTATTGGAACTCAGTCCAGAAAATGATTTATCTTTTTCGCAAGCATTATAGGTGGGCAAGGATCTACTGTGGTAAGTCATCAAGTAGAATTTAAGTAGAGGTAATCTAGTTAACTTTTGGAGTGACCCATGTATTATTTACCCCTTAAGTCCACTTTTCTTGACCTATACTTGATCTCCTTTTTCAAAGAAAACTATGGTCACAAGGTGTCAGATTACTAGGAAGTAATCAATGGGAGGAAGTGCTAGAAAGTCCTAACTAAATCTAGGTTGGATCAATAGAAATCCCACATGCTCCAAGATCTTAATGAATCCATACAACACATTAATATCAATTGGTTACTTAAGGAGGATTCTATTATCTAGAAATATGAACCCAGTGGTCTATACTCTGTTAAGTCTAGTTTCTCCTCTCTTTGGGGCTAGGAAGCTAAATAATTCAATTAGAAGTCCCTTTTGCTAAAAAATATAATGCCTAAAATCAGTATTTTATTCTAGATTGTATCCCATAATAATATTTTAATAGTGGATAACTTGATAAAAAGATTTTTTACCATCCTAAATAGATGCTCACTCTGCATATAGGAAGTCAAAATAGAGGAACATCTATTCCTCTCTTGTCCTTTCACCACATCCATCTTCCAACTATTCTATAGCATTTTTAACTTATCTTGGGTTATTCCTAGCTCCATCATTGACTTAATTATCTAACTAAATCCCCATAGGAAGATCCCCTACTATCCTTCTGGTGGAAACCTAGACCTCCCCCACATCTTTTGGGGCATCTATAAATATAAAAATTCATGTACCTTCAAGAATCATCTCCCTCATCCCATATCAACATTTAAAAGGATCTCAACATTTATCCAATAAAATTGGTCAAGCTATGCCTATAATGAAATTACTTAGATATTTACATAGAATAATTTTATATTGCACAGAATGAGAGATTACATAGTGATAATTGACAACAAAATAGAATACTAGATAATATAGCAAAGCCACTTCGAGGGGGTAACCTCCACAATAATGCACTAATAGCAAAATACTTCACATGATGCTTAAAGACTAACCTCTACCTCCTATATATAGTCTATTTATCCAAGGCTATTCCATAGGCTGACCTATCTAATAACATAAAGAAATGTAATAAGTAAATAAAAGAGGTATGTAAGCCACAAGTCGGCCACACATATCCCTAGACACACCAATGGTTAAGGGTATAACAAACCCTTCCACTTTAAAACAACATTGTCCTCAACATTGTGGCAATTATGGATGCTACTACACAAATACTTCATCCTCCCAAGTGGCATCTTCACATGGTAGATTATTCCATTTGATTAGGTATATTGTGATTGCTCTAGAATGTAGTTGCTTAGTGCACCATTAAAGGATCACCTCAGGATCAAGAATAACTTTACCTTCCTCATCAAATTCTAGTAATTATATTTTAATGGTACCTTTATGTGTTATGACTTTCTTCAGGCATGATACATGAAATACTAGATGTATGTGAGTGGTTGAAGGAAAATCTAATTTTTAGGCCATACTACCAATTTTATACAAGATTTGATAAGGCCCATAATACTTAGGGGAAAACTTGTTATCCTTTTTTTAATCTTTAATTACATCTATTTGTATGGATATAAGCAAACAAAGACCTAATCACCAATGTCAAAATGCCTCTCAATTCTATGTTGATCTACTTGTTACTTCATGTGATTCTGGGCCATAGCTAAATTTTCACGCAAACTTGTAAGGACCTACTGTTGATGGTGAATATGTTCTTCAACTACATGAACCTTAAGATGGACCTTCAAGGTTGAAGTGATGGATGTAGGGTGGTATCCATATAGTGACACAAAAGGAGACATTTTGGAAGAACTATGAATAGAATTATTATACCACCATTCAACAAGTGGTAACCAATAAACCTATTTATCCTGTTTATCAAAAATAAAACAACAGAGATATCCTTGTAGACATTTTTTGACTAAATAAATTTTTCCATCAGATTAAGGATGATAGCATGAACTATGGGCCCATTTAGTTCCTAAACATGTAAATAACTCAGTCCAAAATTTACTAGTAAAAATGGGATCTTTATCACTGACAATGATCTTAGGGGTCCCCTACAATTTTTGAACTGTATTGAGAAAAGTAGAAGATACTATAATAGCAACAAATGGTTGGAATAATGAACAAAAATGAGCATACTTACTGAGATGATCTATAAAAACCATGATAATATTTTGACCATCAGATCTTGGTAACCCTGTAATGAAATCCATAGAGACCTCTTCCAAATGTTGGCTAGGGAGAGATAAAGGTTGTAAAATCCCTAGAGTTTTGATGGTTTCACCTTTGTTTTATTTATAGATCATACATTTAGCCACATATTTATAGGCATCCCCCTTGATACCTTCCCAAAAAAATCTTGCTTGATCCTGTGATAGGTTATCAAAAATCCTGAATGGCCCCCAATTGGAGTTGCATGAAGTTCTTGAACAATTTTTTGTTTAAGAAGAGAATTATTACATAGGTACAATTTATTTTTGTATCATAATGCATTAAATTTTCATGTGAAATTTTCAAATCCATCTAAACCTTGCCAAAATTTTTGAATCAAATCATGATTACTACTATCATGTTCCCATTATGATCGTGCTTCCTCTAGCCAATCTGCCTATAAAATGGTTATGGCACATAACAATGCCTCAACTGATTCATCTTTTTTAGATAGTGCATCTTCCACCACATTTTCCTTGTATTTTTTGTAGACTATTTCAAAATCATTGCCTAGCATCTTAGTTACCCATTTCTATTGTTCTTCAAATGAAAACCTTTGTTCTAAAAAATATTTAAGACTATCATGACCAGTTTTTACCTAAAAGTGATGACCCATCAAATAAGGTCTCCGTTATTTGAATGCATGAAAATTGGTCACCATTTCCTTCTCATATATGGTCTTATGTTGATTTTTACCCTTGGTATAATTAATTTAAAATGCTATTGGTCTACCTTCTTGCATGAGTATAGCACCCATACCATACTCAGATGCATCACATTCAACCATAAAGGTCTTAGAAAAATCAAGAGTGGCCAATACTGGAGTAGTGCATATAGCCAATTTCAATTATTCAAATGCTCAAGTAGATACATTAGTCCAATTAAAGGAGTCTTTCTTTAACAAAGAGGTATGTGGGGCTGCAATACTACCATAATTTTTGATAAATCTATGGTAATAACCAATAAGTCCCAAAAATCCCCAAAGTTACTTGAGTGTCTTAGGAATTGGCCAGTCCACCATTAGTTGTATTTTTTTAGGATCCACTTTCACTCCTTCATAAGACACTAAATGATCCATATATTCAACCTCACCCACCCCAAAAGTAAATTTGGAAGGTTTGGCATATAATTGATTTTACTCCAAAATGGAGAGTACCTGTTTCACATGTTGCAAATAGTCTGTCCAATTTTTACTATAAATGAGGATATCATCAAAGAATACCAAAACAAATTTCCTCAAAAATGGATTAAAAATAGTATTCATCAAACTTTGAAAATTAAATGGTGCATTTGTTAGGACAAAAGGAATAACCAAAAACTTATAATGGCCCTCATGAGTCTAGAAAGTAGTTTTGGGTATGTCTTCATCACATATCCTAATTTGATGATACCCATAACATAGATCTAACCTAGTAAAATAAAAAGTACCATTCAATTCATCTAGAAAATGATCAATGATAGGAATTGGAAAATTATCTTTGATAGTTTACTTGTTGAGTTCTCTATAGTCAAGGCACATCCTCCAAGTGTCATCTTCCTTTCTCACCATGACAACTGGTGATGAGTATTCACTTTGGCTATGGAAAATGATTACTACATCCAACATCTCTTATACCATCTTTTCAATTTCACTTTTTTGGGCATAGGGATACCTATATGGCTTGATGTTCAGTGGTTTACCACTAGGAATAAGTGTGATATCATGATCATGCATGAAACTAAGTGGAAGTCCTTTTGGCATGTTAACAAAAACAACAAAATGAGTATCAATTATTTATTGTAGATCAAGAGGTGGAGATGGTTGAGTTGACTATACTTTCATAGAAAACAAGTAAGCTACAAATCCCTCAGCACCCTTATAGAGAATCTTATCATTTGATGGGAGCTAACAAGTTGGGAATATTTAGCCTTTAATCCTCTTATCTCAAATGTCCTTTCTTTAGAATGAAAATTCATGAATAATTCTTGAAAATTCATCTCAATAGAGCCCAAAGTGGTGAGCCATTGGACTCCTAAAATAATATCAGCTCCACCTATTAGAATATAAAACATAAGAGAATCCAATAAGTAATCTCCCATGGCCAACTTAATACTATTACATTTTCCTAAATAGCTGATAGTACTACCATCTGCAATCATAACCTAAAATTCTAGAGCTATATAAATGAAATAATTCAAATGAGCAGCCAACTCACTATGGATAAAGTTGTGTGTGCTCCCAGAATCAATAAAGATAGTGACCTTCTATTTCTTAAGGAAACCCATCACCTTAAGAGTTTGGGGAGTACTAATACCTAACAAGGCATGGCATGAAATAGTAGGCTAAGAGTCTTTAGATTCCTCCTCAAGAACTTTTGCATCTACATCATGTACTTTTGCATCATCTTCATCATCATTGACACCTTCAATGTAAAATATCTTCTTTTTAGCATAATAATGTTCTTTGCTCCATTTTCTATCACAACCATAACAAAACCCTTTGGCTGACTTCTCCTTAATTTTTCATTATGTTAATCTAGTGGGCTATGGAAATGATGGTGTTGTAACATTACAATCATGACGAGTAGTGAAAGTTTTCCTTTTGACCATCTATTTTTATTCTATCACACATGCCTTAAGGATAGCTTCTGATATAGATGTTGGGATAAAAATTCAAACCTTGTATTGGATGTTATCTTTGAGGCCACCCAAAAATAGATATATCAAATTTTTCTTAGTGATATTTTCCACCCGTAAAGAGAGATTCTAAAATTGATGAATATAATCCTTTATAGATCTTGTTTTCCATAGCTTGGCTAATTGGCTAAAATAGCTATCAAAGACATTATTATGATAATGATTTGTCAACACCTTAGTAAAAATAGTCCATGTAATAGGAGCACCATTATTTTTATTTTGAGCACATAACCAGTGATACCAAATGAATTGCTCAGGTTCCATATACAAGGATGCCACCATCACCCTCTGAGAACTAGGGGTTTGATGCAACTAAAATAAACTCTCAATTTGGTTAATCTAAGTGAGAGGATCCTTACCATTGAACTTACACATGTCCACTTTTGGCAAAATCAATTTCATATTAGTATGGGAGTTATTGAGAGGAGGATTTAAATGCTGAAGTGGAGGATTATTAGGCTAAAACTAAGATGTGAGGGCATAATTGTGTAGTGATTTGTTTTAATTCACTATTAACTCCATTAATATCTTTTTGCATCCTTGAAACATCATCTTGGAATGCAACAAAGTCATCATGCCTCACCAAGTTTTTTATGTCCTCTTGAAGTTGAGAAATCACTGAATCTAAAGTTCCAAATTCCATGTCATTGGCATAAAGAGTCTTAGGATTTTTTTGGTGCCCCTTTTCTTCCCTGAGTTGAAGGACCTACCATAAACAAACCCTAGGAGGGTTTTGACCCTGAAAAAAAGTGTACCAAGAAATGGTACCACTATGATCACCTTGTTAAGATGAATCTAATGATTACCTTTCTATACTAGAGTAAAATTTTTGATACCAAAAAAGTGTACTGAAAAAATACATCATTGCGATCACCTCACCGAGATGAATCCAATGACTACAAGTGTGCAAGGGAGAAAAAAAATTCCAAACTTTTTTTTTGTTAAATATTTTTTTTCAAAAAAGTGTTTCGAGCAATACTATGCTGATGAAAAAAATTAATTCTTCCTAGATTGCAAGCTATGTTTTTTTGCTTTCACTACTCCTAGAAGCCATGCCTCACCAGATTAAAAAAAAATACTTTAGGAAACTTTCCCAAATTGAAGCTGTGATACCACTTATAATGAAATTACTTAGATATTTTCATAGAATGATTTTATATTTTATAGAATGAGAGATTACATAGTGATAATTGATAGTTGAATAGAATACTAGATAATATAGAAAATTCACTTCTAGGGGGAAACCTCCACAACAATGCACCAATAGTAGAACCACTACCTCCTATATATAGTCTACTTGGCCAAGGTTATTCCATAGGCTAACCTATCTAAGATAATAGAGAAATGTAACAAGAAAATAAAAGAGGTATGTACATCACAAGTATGCTGCACATATCCCTAGACACACCAATGGTTAAGGGCATAACAATGCCTCTTTTTTTGACCAACCTAGCTCTCTCCTCTTATCAACTGGGCCTGGATAACAATCCCTAGATAACCTAGACACACCAATGGTTAAGGGCATAACAATCAATTTATTACACCAGGGCCTTATCCACTTACTCATCAAGTGAGGGGAGTTGATCTGGTCTAAAATTATCCTTGATTCCATTAACATTATCAGTGAAAAGGAGTACTTATAAGAAGAAGAAGAAGAAGGTGAGTATCATTCCTAGGTGGATTTTGAATAAGAACAGTAGGGGCAAGGTTTGGAGGATTTATATGTTTAGGAGCATGTTCACCCCAAACCTAATATGGGAAGCCCTTCGATTCTTTTGAATTCTTCCAAAGGAAATGTGGTCTTTGGGATAGATGTAAACAAGGGAATTGAGGATTCTCTCTAGAAACTCCACACAAAAATAACAATTCAAAAACTCTTGTGTGGAGAAATTGTTATATAATTTGAGAGGCTTGAAGATTTTCTCTACACTAACAAGTCTAAAAATAATGATGTAAAGGATCTCTTGGTTGATACCCACATAGGTAAATCTTCCCAAAAATACAAAGAGGAGGAAGGTTATCAGGCTCCTAAGGAAGACAATTGAGAGACCCTCCACTCATATCTCAAAAGGAAGAGAATGGATAAGGATGAGGATCAGTTCATTGGGAGTAGGGCTAGGGGAAAAATAAACAAAATGCCAATGTAGAGACCAATCAACTAGTTGTTTACTTTGATTTGTATTATCCTATCTCTCCTTGTTTTTTATTATGGTTACATTTTGATTTTTGGGCTGATGGGTGGTTGATGTTTGGCTGCCCTTGGGTTAATCTATCAGTATTTCTCTCTTATTCATTTTTATCAATTTGATTTATCCTGCCTATCTTTTGGTTGTCTTTGTAAAGGGTATGGGCCCTTCAACCTATCTTTTACCTATCTAATAAAAAAAGAATCCAACTGATTCCAATCACTTAAATATCATAAATGGTAATCATAGATTTATCTAATCATTATATTTCACACAAGATATGTTCATTTGACTAGAAAAAGAAATAAGTTGTTTTATTTCTATAATTCTAACATTTATTCTATAATAATACTCATTTATGCAAGTATTCATAGTTAAAATCAATTTACCACCAACAATCCATTCTATTTATGCATACAAGTATGTTATTTACTCTAAAACAATATGTGGGATCTGTTAATATTCAACCCAAGTCTAAGGCTATATGTTATTACAAAAGAATTCTAGTTTATGTTTTGCTTCATCATGTTCTAATAAGGAAGATGGCATTTCCATAATAAGATTGTATTCTATTCACAACCTATATTACAAGATCTATCTCATGTTAGATCCATCAAAATGATATAACTCCATGGAAGGAGTATTATATGTAAAATGGACTATATAAATAATATCTCAAGATCCCAATCATTTATTTTATCTATACATGAATCTTTTAATAGCATAGAACCATGTATAGCATAATATATGTTCAAATAAGAAAAATATCTTCATACTAGTTTATACATGTAGATATGTGCATTCAACTAAAACACTATTAAAGTAAGTTCCAATATATTCTATACTACCTAGTTGATATTTGGGATTTCATTCCATTATTCAATTTTATAAAAAATTTCAAGTTTCTATAATTATGTAGGTACCATTAATTACACAATTTTCCAATTTTTGTTATACTTTTTATGCCAGTATTAACCTATAACTAGGTCTCCTTTTCTATTAAAGGCTCATTGTGTATTTTTACTAGGTATACAAAACCAATTATGTAATACATAGGTTAATATCCCCAATAATACAATGAACATAATTATTAACCAATTTATGAAATGCACAAATTATTATTTTCTTAAAACTAAAAATCTAGATCTAAATTTCTTCATATAACCTACAACTTGATTCTAAAAATACATTACTCCAATCGTGTTTTGATTAGGGATTTTTACCAAATTGAACATGTAAAAGTTTCGCTAGAATCCCACAATCAAACGTAAGTATTCTCATTAACCTACAACTGAGTTATGTCTTAAGGAAATATTTTACTTTATGACTTCACTTATATATAATAGGGTATACATAATACACAAATATGAGTATATTATTACATATATTTATATTAATTCTATTTTACATTATTTCTCTCCATCTCTTTTATTTTACCCAAGTCATGTTAAATAATCAACTAAAGAGAAATAATTTATAAACTGATTATAACAATCAAAAATCACATCCTACGTTTGTACTAATTTATAATCATGGTTACAACTTTAAACCATAACAAGAGTAATAGACTATATGAAAATATTTTCATGTGTACGAGTGTATACAATTTTTTTACATACCTATGCTCATGGAAAATCAATTTGAAATTTGAGCACATGTCCTATACCCAAATGTAGAATTTCATTGTGTTTATTTCATGGAAATACTTTTACAAACATTTGATACTTGTGATTGAAAAACACTTCAAATTAAATCCCCAAACTGGTAGTGGGTCAAGGTATTTTAAGGAAGTGTGAATCATATCATACTATATAATTATATCAATCAATAACTAATATCAAAACAATAAAGAATACTAGATCTATGTCAACAAGGTTTGATCCTTAACTCTATAGGCCTAAGGATGGAATCAAATTCCATCATTGGGTCTATAGACCTAATTTTTTAAATTTTTTGGTCAGGGTTTTTCCAAATCATTTATTCTATAAAAATAATTATAAATATCAAAACCTCTAATAGAAAGAATATATTATTTACTTCTTAAATTTTTGAAAACTATTAATAGGAAAATTCTTAGTTATTGAATATTCTTAATCAGAGCCTGAAGTAATCTCCTATTTTTCCAATAGTCATACCTTTTCCTCTCTTTCTTCCTTATTTCAAGCTTATAATGATGCCTTTTCCTCCTCCTCATATTCTTACTTATTCTCTTTCCACCATTCACACATGATTTTGTATGAACTACCAGTTATCCTCCTTCTTTGCCCATTACCCATCATATAACTCTCCTCAACAAAGCATCACTTCATCTCTTTCTATTAAAATCATCATTAATATCTTAAAATCCAAGCATCTAGATAGTCAAAACCCTCATCTCCTCATAATCCATGTCAACCCTTAGTGATCATGGCAAGAAAAAATGTAATATCCCTAATTCATTACCTTTTGTCAATTAAAACAAAGAATATCATCATAACAACTCTCAAAAATTAAAAATAAAATACAAATTTTTATTTCCTTTACTAAATCATGACATATATATATATATATATATATATATATATAGTAAAGCATGAAAGATATTATCATGTATAAAGCTTTAAATGTGCCTATTGTAACAAATTGGTTTAGAGGGGAAGGGCGGTGTTAACCGAGGAATGTGTACACTAACCACTCACATTTATGAACATGCCACATGGATTGGGATCATGGTTTATATTTAGTTAGTAGTTATCCTACAATATTGTTACAAGGTTATTATATTTTTAGCTAGGATTAGGTACATGGAATATTTAGCAACTGAATATAGTTTGACATACCTAAATGCCAAGTATAGACTTCATAGCTATAAAAATATAATTTTCAATATTATATATTCATGTGGATTGTATTAGAATAGGTTAGAAGTGATAGATAGTGATGGATATTATTGATTAATATTGTATTCAAGTCTTTTGAGAAAATCCTTGGATATTTGGAATGAAAGTGTAATGAGTTTTTTTGGATATGAATATTATAAGCTGATTTAGTATTTGGTGGTTAATATATTAGTTCTTCACTTCTTATGTGAGATATATAATTTGGGTTATAATATGTGTCTCAATACTATCTTGTATGAAATTATTTTTGTCTTTTAATTGGTATGGGTATGCACTAAAATCTGCTCACCTCACTAATTTCACTAATTCTACTAATTTAATCTATAAACTACATTTCCTAGCTAAATTAACTAATGTCCCATTGTCCCACATCCCATTTCTTATATCTTACAGATCTTATCCCATCCCATAACCAATTAATCCTTTTATTATTCCTGAACAAAACATATTTACCCACTAACCTACTCCTTAAGCCACTTGCCAATTTAAAAATACAAAATATTTTTACCTATCCATCTACCACCCTATTCCTAGCTATTCCTAAACCCCTAAACCCTAATAGGAGACTTATATAATTAGAGGATTCTATAAATCTCCTCTAGTTTAGGCCCTTTTCTCTATAATTCTATATTATAAATATTTCCATGGAATTAAAAATTTTGCATAAAATACCTAGCCATTGATTTCAATGGCTCAAAATTGAATTTGAGCCATTGATTTCTCCCTGCATTCCTATCAACCAATCTCACTCCCTCCATGAAAATAACTTGAAAACTATAAAGCCTGAAAGGTTGAAAACTTGAATAATTGAAAAATTAGAGCCTTATTTATATCTTGCTACTATTATCATCCTCCTTGCATCCATCCATAGACACTATCAAGCACAAAACATCTATTGGAAGCCATTATCAAGTATCAAACAAGAAATCCAACAAACATCAATTTTTCATCTAGCATCCATTTTAAAATATTGGAGAGGAGATATAAAGAGGTAAAGTGATGGTAAGAGTCTTCTTATTGAGTTGATTATTTATTGTAACCCCTCCTATTAGTGTGTTTATATTTTATGTTTTTATTGATAAATATAGTAATAAGAGTTGAATCTAAAATTTAGGCTACATTTTGGTGATAATAATGGGATATTACTCCCTAAACAAACCTTATAAGATTACTATAATTAATTTAGATGCTTTTAAGGCAAACTAGACATGAATTGAAGACTAGATTTTGAAATTTCTTCTCACATAGGCAATCTATGGTTTTGCACTAGTATCTATGATATTGTAATGTCAATTGTGATATTATATTAACCGATAATGGTATTGGAATTGTGTAGGTTTTTGAATTTTGAGAAAATTACAACTAATTATGGTTTTTCGGGTGGATTTACAATTTTGAGAGGTCTAATAGCTAGGATATTTTAGTGTTCTACCTTTTACTAACCCCTCTACAAGACAATTGGTGTTTTGTCTATTATCTAGAAGTGTTTTAATATCCTTTGTGTAGGACAAAGAAGGGTATTCCATCACTTATATTTTTTGTGCCCCAAAGATAATATTATAATTTTTGAATTAGTAATTTTACCCTGGTAATAATGATTTTGCATTAAGAGTTGTGGTTTTGTCAAAATTGGGTTTGCTCTATATCCCTTTCTCCATATCTATCATTAATCCTTCTATAAGTTTTCATTGTTCTATTAGTGTTGCCTTGGTGAGTCTTTTTGGTATCCAGTGTGTAGGAAAGGAGGAAATAATCAAGCCTTGACTATCTTGACCATAACTTATAATATTGTAACTATCTCATCTACAGTTCTGACCTGGTAACCGAATTATTACCTTAGAAAATTGTGTTTTATCCTTCTTGATTAAATTGGTAAAATCCCCACCTAACAACTTTTGATTCTTAGATAATGGAATTTCAACTCCTATTAGGTAGTTATAAGGTATTTTATAATAGGCCAAGGCTGATTTTAATTCAACCTAATCATTTTGGAATTAGGTATTCTAATCTTAACGTGTGCTTGTAGAGATATTAAATTTTTATGTGTGTTTGTAAGAACAACAGGTGTAAGAGGAGGAGAAAATAAAATATCGAACACCCTAACATAATCTTATTTTAACCCCCTACTTCAATACAACAAGTCATGAACTTTTGATTTTGATGTGTGATTAATGATTTTGTATATTACAATTGCAATTTTGTGTTTAGATAGGAGATAGGGTAGTTTGAGTCATCTATTTTTATAATCATTAAACTCAATAGTTTTCTCATTATATGTATATTAGCATTCTCATTATGTTTATATATTAACATAAATCAATCTAAAACAACTTGTTCATAAAAAATTCATAATAATATAGTCAACTATCATAAGCAGTGGAGGAACATTTTTGTTCATCTATTTATTTTTTAATTTTTTGGAGGATCTACCTCACTAATATCTATCTACACTAGAAATATTTTTTATTTTCCCATTTTATACAAAACAATAGATTACAAATTTTTATAAGTAGAAATTTTTCCTTACTTTCATGTATTTATAGGTTGACTGTCACAGTTAGTTGACTGTTGTAAGATTACAACTTGTAATCTACGATTTTGTTTTATAGTTGCATTCTTGTAGTTTATGGTTGTGATATTTCACTGTGTATTTTTGGTTTTATAGGTAGTCATGGCTTTGTAAAAAATTAAAATATCAATCCCTTTTGGTATAGGATCCCTCAAGACTAAGTCACCCCATTTTATTTTTTGACCCTTGTGATTACAGGAGGGGTACCAAAACATTTATTTTTTAGTTTTTTTCTAATTTATTTGTTGTGTGTGACTCTGATTGTATATATATTTCTTATACTTGTGTCTTCCTCAAATAAAATAATTAATTGATAAATTAATCTTATTATAGTTGCATGTTTGTTATTCCCCTGAGTCTAGAACAACACATGACATGGAATTCATATCCATGCATAGGCTTAGTAGCAAGGGTTCTGTGATGTGGATTCATCACCATGCACTATACCAAATTATATGTTCTAATAGAGTCTAAAAATTATGAGAGTTGTCATTTGGCACCTAAGCAAAATTCCCCAAAAAGGGTTTTATGGAGTGAGGGGTGGTTAAGCTCCAATACATAAGGTAGTTATATAGCATCATATACAAAATTGGGCCCTATTTTACCTTCATGTATTTCAAGGATGCATTTATAAACCCTTGTGTAAACCAAGATTAGGAGCCTTTGACCATAACAGGTGTACTACTACCAGAGTCAGTATCAACTCTTAAGTAACCATCATGTGTAAATGGGTTCAAGATGGTTTGAGATATTTTTTAATGGGTCACCAGCCTACAACCTCACTTGTGAAGTAGTTTGATGGTGTATTCATCAAGTTGCATGCCCTTATTAGTTGACTAATTTAGTATTTATAATTGTGTGTGTTATTTGAGTGTTGTGATATACCCATATTATTTTCAAATTGAGTTGGCCATACCCTTTTTGGTGTATTATACCTTAGATACCCCTAGGCAAATATTAATTCTCATCATTATAACCCACACTCATCCAACATCTCAATACTCATGTCATAGCTTCCACATGCTAATGTTTCATTTCACATCTAATCTACTTATCAATATCTACCCCACTATATATTAAAATCCACCTTATACCATCTTCCCATATTATATTTTTCACCCATCCCATAGTTTCTACATCATCTAATATCTAGCATCCATCTAGTACCCATCTTAAATATCCTTCATATACAACAATATCCATTGTATATTATTCTTGATCATCCTATATCTTCCATACACCATCCCATATCTACCATATATTCTACCCACTTAATATCCATATTATAGTCTTTATTTACTTTCATCACATATCTTCCCATCCTTTATATTTATCTCCCATACCCCATCCATCCTATATTATTCCATCACCTTTTGAATACCCTATTTAGTCTTGAAATCAATTTCCAATGGCCAACCATCCCCTTTGTCCTCAATATCATCCCTAGACTAGGTATTATGAACATACATAGTCATATTAAGATTATAATCTATCACCCATCAGTCAATCCTATCAAGTGCCTTCTTCACCTAGCACCCATCAAATTACCCCTTTTTCTAGTGGAGAAAGTATTTGATCCCATCACTATCTTTCATCCTTGATAGATTAGACTCTTATAAGTATTTTTCATTTGGTAACTCCTAGTCCTCCCATCCCTTTCTAAAAATCATCAATCTCTTTAACCACTAGTTGATTTGGTTTCTAGACTAAGTTGGTATTCAACCACTTCCACATCACCTATCACACCTCATCACATATTTTTCTTATCCAAAATGATGACTCACACCCGTGCCCAACTTTGGATTGGAAAAGCTTGCAACCAATAAAATGACCCATTGGGGAATTTAGTTGATCCAACTCAAGATCATGATGATACCCATAGTGATATGCACACTCTCAAAGGAGAAGATGAATGATTCAATCCCCTCCATAATGATGAGGCTATCAATCTAGTTGATTGATACCTCTATGAAAACTATGATCATGTTTTAGCTTGTGCCATAAAAATAAGGGGCACACTACCCTCAAATTTTGATATTAGCCTCCTAAAACATATAGTCCATCCTCCCACTCATCCAAATACACCACATCAAAATACACATGCCAATTAAATACCTAAATAAGAGGAAGGTGTAGACCATGAATTTATAGAATAAGAATGCCCAACACCCCTCCAAAACAATTGTATTGAGGCTAATAGGAGGCAAACTATATTAGAACACAATTTTACCAACTTACATAGCGAATAAACCTTTTACTTTGATCCTAAAATTAACATCCATCATCCCCCTATCCAAATGTCCATAACACCTAAAATACTAAAAGCACCAATATCCCCCATAATAGTCATAATCAAACTACCAATCCTCTTACGGACCCCAAATTCACACAAGAATGGAAAGAGATGAAGGAGACTCTCCAAAAAATAGACCCATGCTCACAAGAATAAATTAAAAATATGAATATTTTCGATCTTCCCTATTAGACATGAGAATCTTGTAAATATGTTTCCCTCCACACTTTGAAGTACCTAAATTTGAAAAATATCAAGGGAAAGGGGATATAGAAGACCATGTATAATAATTCTACGTATTTTTCCATGAAGTAGCATATGAAGATACCTATTTATTGAGACTTTTACCAAAAAGACTTATTGGACCAACATTAGAATGGTTTATGCACTTACCTAAGGGGTCTATATCAAGCTTTGGGGAACTAATAGAATAATTTTTCAAAAAAAATTAATTCAATATTGAACATGTTATCTCTATTATAGACCCATATAATTCCAAACAAAGGAGTGGGGAAAGCTTAGCATACTTATTAAAAAGATGGAGAAGCCTAACAAGCCACCTATGATGTATAGTACCTAGAAAGGAGTTAGCCAAGATATTTATTGATAACCTTAATTTTGAGCCCAAATATCAATTAAACCTCCAATGTGCTAAAACATTTGATGAAATAATTGATAAAGGGATACAAATTAAAAAATTCCTTATTGAGAAAGGGACAATCAAGTTATATTCATGAAGTGAGCACAACCAAAATCAATATAATTCATTTTTAGGCAAATCAAAAATATTCAACAAAAATAAAAATGTCATGGGAGAAGGGGTCATTGATTATAAGTAGTAACATATTCAAATAGCATAAAGGAAGATCCCCATAGAATAACAAATTGCCACCTCCATTTTAGTTCTATGAGGAAAGCCAAATCCTCATACTAGGAAAAGACCACTCACTAATTTGGGAGTGCCTACTAAAATGTTCCTTGATCAATTAATTTATACTAATATGATCACCTTTCTTGAGATTAAACTTTTGGATGTTCATTAACCTAAACCAAATTGGTACCATGAAGATGAATTTTACAAATATCATAGGGTCAAAGGCCATGATACAAATATTTGTATGAAATTAAATAACTACATTCATGACCTATTTAAAAGAGGTGACATTGAAATAGAAGGGGAGAATCCCTAAAATAAAGCTAAAAATGGGTAGCTAGGCATTTATAAGGACCCTCTACTTAAGCATGATCAAATAAATTAGAAACCACCAAGAAACCTGGGTTAGGCTTCTTCTTCCAACCACACTAACTACCATGCCAAACCATATCATTATGTCAACACCATTAAAATTCAAATCCTCAATAGCCCACTTTACCATCATCCACCATACTAAAAATCAACTGAGCCACTACTGATTGTGTGGTTACCACTAGACAAAGTAAAATATTAGTTTTATGGGCACCACACAAGGACCCATACACTTCACCTCTTTTGCTAATCAAAAGCGGAATATCTATAAGAAAGTTTCATTATTTTTTATAAGTATTATGTTATTATTTAGTAGATCAATAAGACACCCATGTAAAATTCATTAATGGATCTTCTCAAAACATCCCCTTTACATCAAGAGATACTTAATCAAGTTTTGAATGACCTTAAAATCTTTAGTGATATGAATAGAAATCAATAATAGGTATTAGTGGGATAGTTATCCCATTCTTTATAGATTACCTTTGGTTCCTAATATATGCCTCTAATTAGGCCCCACCATAATTATCCATTATTAATTGAAGTCTCCATATCCCACATCATATTTCTTAGGTATAAATATAGGGTTAGCACTAAATTTATGCAATCTAAATTTATTGAAGAAATTAGGGTATTCAAAATCATCTTTATTGATTACTCTGATTATGGTCAAGATGTATGATGATAATGAATGGCCATCCACATGAGTTATGTACCTTTCAATTTCCATGGGACCCATGATCCACAAAACTCTACTTCATGTTATGGATGTTGACTTACCTTATAATATGTTGTTAGGTTATCCATGGATCTATGAGATGCAAGTTGTCCCATTTATCCTACATTAGTGTCTAAAATTCCCCATTCAAATATGGAAGTCACCATTCCTAGAAAAATTGATCATCTTCAAAACTATCAAATGGATCAATCCTCATTATCATATCATTGCCTTAACATAGATAATTCCATCCTAAGTCCAATATTTTCCAATTATATATCTCCTAATCAGCTTGTACCTACACCAAATCCACTACCTAAGGTCACCCACTTTAAAATCACATCCATGAGTTACAGAGCATACAAATATAAAACCTTTTGTGTAGGTAATTTTCCACTCTCCCCATGTAGTTATGGGTCCTTGGCCATGTAGTTGGATAATCCTATTAAATATCAATTTGGATCAATTGCCTTCTCTAGCATAGGTCTATTATAATAAGATTATATTGATGAATCAAATGACTCATGTCTTTTTTTAGAAGAAGAGGCCCTAATATCTCCTAGAAAATGATACCCCCATGTTCTGAAGATGTTGTAAAATATGCATTATCAAGGGAAAGGACTAGGGAGACATGAACAAGGCAGGATTGAACTCATATCAGTTCAAGAGCATCCATAATACCTTGGTTTAGGGTAAAAATTATTTGATGATGACAAAAACAATATTACTCTAGATACTCCTTTTATCCCTAAGAAGTCTCTCTCTAATGAAGAAGTTGAGATAGGTTCAATTTATAGTCACTACAAGGATATTGCTACCACCAACCTCTTCCCTGATACCACCATTTCCAACATCAATATCTTCCTCTACTACCCCTCACTCATTGACTAGGATCAAAGCTAGGAGCCATATTTTGATATATTTCAAAATGATGAGACCATTATATAATTTATGGGAGCATGAGAGTTTATGCCTTCTGGAGACCATAAAAATGGCTTTTCAATTAATATCTATAAATCAGCTTATTTTGGGGAACAATATCATCCCCTTAACCAAAGTGATGAAGATTAATTTGAAGATGAAGAACCATTTCAAGATCCAAAATAATTTTCTCATGCCTCACCATAATTAGAAGGATATATGGAAATAGACATAGAACTCCCAGATGCATTCACTTCAGATGTCCCAAATTAGTCATTACCCCCTTATCTATAAAATAAATCACCCTCTCTCATTGAGGAGGTGATTTAAGTTAATATTGGGACTAAATAAAAACCCAAGATCATTAAACTGGGGGAAACTCTAACACCTAAGGGTGATAGATTCTTATTGAAATACTTAAGGAGTTTATAGATGTTTTTGCATGGTGTTATTCTGATATGCTTGGCCTTGATTCCTTCTTAGTAATACATAATTTTGTGGTGTACCCTAATCCTAAACCAATTAAACATAAGTTATGAAAGATGTACCCCAAAGTAGCCTTATTAGTTAAGGAGGAATTACAAAAATTCTTGGAAGCTAGTTTTATCTAACCAATTGATTACTCTAATTGGATCTCTAATAGTTTACCTATGGATAAACCCCAAATAAGGATCTAGATTTACATAGAAGTTTGAGACATTAATAAGGCATGTCCAAAGGATGACTTCCCCCTTCTAAATATTAAAATGATCATGGACTCAACAGTAGGCTATGAACTATTATATCTCATGGATGGCTTTTTAGGTTATAATAAAATTAAAATTTCACCCAAAGATCAACACGAAATAGCCTTCATCACTCCATGATATACCTTTTACTACAAAGTCATGCCCTTTGGCCTAAAAAATACTAGTGCAACTTATCAAAAGGACATGACAATTATCATCCATGATATGATGCATGATATGGTTAAAGATTATGTGGATGATATCTTGGAGAAGTCTTGACTTAGGTCAGAACACCATGTATTCTTAAGAAGAATCTTTGAGCATCTATGAGAGTACAAAGTTAGATTAAATCCCAAGAAATTTATTGGGATTCATAATTTCTATGAGGGGCATAGGAGTAGACCTATAAAAATTAAAATCAATTATGGAAATTGTTGCCCCTGATAATTTTAAGTAGTTCAAAAGCCTTCAAGGAAAATTACAAGCCATTTAGAATTTTATCTCTTAGTTTATAGACAAATGTCACCCCTTACTCATCTCTTAAATAAGAGGACTAATTTTAATTAGAACTCTAAGTACCATCAAGCTTTTAATAATCTCAATCAATATTTATCAAACCCACTTGTGTTGTCACTCTATTTTCAAGAAGACCCTTACTCTTTTAAATTTTATAAACTCCATACACAATAGGTATCATCCTAAGACAACACAATGATCAGGGTAAGGAAGAAGAAATTTATTAAATCAGTCACACCCTAATATCCTATGAACTAAAATATACTCTAATTTAGAAGGCATGCTTAGTTTTGTTCTTTACCCCACAAAATCTCTTACATTACATGCTTAACAATTAGGTTCAGCTCATTCCTAAGGTTGATCCTCTTAAGTATTTATTGTCAAAATCATCCCTTATAAGAAGAATGCTCAAATGGATCATGTTACTTAGTGAATTTGATATTTAATATATTAATCAAAATTCCATTAAGGGACAAGTCATAGTTGATCAAATAGCCGAAGCACCTCTTGAAGTGATTGAGCCTCTTATAAAAACATTCCAAGATGATTCTATAATGAGCACTTCAAAATCTAGTGCCTGGAAGTTATATTTTGATGGATCATTTACTATGCATAGATTGGGGGTAGGCATACTCCTTATCACCCCACAAGGTAACCTTATTCCCAAATCTTTTTTCCTTGCCTTCCCATGCACCAATAATATCTCTGAATATGAGGCCTTAATAGCTGGTCTTCAACTAGCCATCTAGTGAAATATCTAGCATTTACAATTATTTAGGGATTTACAATTTATAATTAAACAGGTTAATGACAAGTTATAGACCAAGGATGAGAAACTAATCCCTTATAAGTAATTTATAGGTTAAATCAAAATAAAATTCTCAATCCATTACATTTAAATAAGTACCAAGATGGAGTAATAAAGTAGTTGAATCCATGGCCACTATTAGATCTCTTATTGATATTACTGAAGAAATATTATAAGGAAACTTTCTAATAGAACATTTGATTCTCCCAACACATCAATCCATGGCTCCTTTACAAATTTGTGAAATTCTTGATCCCAATCTCCCATGATACCTTGACATCTATAGGTACCTCCATGATAACATCCTACCACCTAACCTTAATCACCACCAATGATAGGCTTTAATCCACTGCACTTCCCATTATACAAACCTTGGTAGCATGTTTTATCATAGAGGCTATGATGGGATTTTGTTAAGATGCCTAAATATTAATGAGGTCTCTCTTGTAGTCAAGGAGGTCCATGATGGTATTTATGGTGGTCATATTAGTGGAATGGCCCTAGCCAAGAAATTACTCTAAACTAGATATTATTAGCCTATCATGGAAAAAAAATCCTATCAGTACATGTGAAGGTGTGTCACGTGTCAAAATCATGATAATAATATTCACACACTGGCACAAGAATTACAACCCATCATGATCATGTGGCCATTATCTATATGGGTCCTTGATTTGATTGATAAGATAAATCCTACATCCTTAGATGGTCATAAGTTTATTATCATAGAAATGGATTATTTCACTAAATGTGTTGAAGCAATGTTTCTTACATATAATAAAGGCCTTTATATTTATAAATACATCCTTAATATCATCGACCACTTTGGCATCCCTACCCACATCATCTATGATAATGGTAAGTCATTCAAAAATTAAGAAGTTGAGGCTTTATGTTGGTAGTATCACATCATGCAGCATTTTTATTCTCTTTAATACCCCCAAAGGAATGGAAAAGTTGAGGCAACAAATAATACACTCACCAAAATTCTTAAGAAGACATTTAATCAGGCAGGTAGAAATCAACACCTACAATTATATCTATATCTTTGATCTTATCTCATAAGTATTTGAATTCCTACTGAGGCCACTCTGTATGCCTTAGTATATGGGATAAAATTAATCTTTCCAATGGAAGTAGAGATTTGCTTCTTAAAAAACCTCCTTAAAGGGTATTATCACTCACCAGAATTGTAGACAAAAGAGATTAAAATAATTGGATATTCTAGATGAAAAGTATAAGAAAGCCCTTAATCACTAGAGGGCATATCAAAATAGACTAAAACACCAATATCAAAAGAAGATCCAATCCCAAGAATTTGAGGTCGGTGATCTAGTCCTAAAAGAGAATCAAAAAAATACTAATGTTAATAGGGAGAAGAAGGGTAAATTTGATTCTAATTAGCTCAAGCCTTATATCATAGTTACCAAGTTTGGATTTGGGGCCTATAAAATAGCTATATTAGATGGTGAAGAGCTTGATGATCCTATGAAAATAATGCACCTGAGGTGTTTTTACACTTATAGGCTACATTTTACCTCTGTCTATGAGTCCCCACTCTTGGGGGCATACCCTTTAAAACTCCATCACATCCCCTTAGTCCATGACACCTCCCTAAAAATTCCAATAAGTTTTAAAATAAAAAATTAAATTTCCAATGGTGAAAACTAGTCCTCTAGCACCTTAGGCAAGTACCATGATGAAAATTAGTTTCTAACATCATGTTAAAATAATCCTGACGCTAGTCTTGATAGTGGGCATTCATCATGGGTTTTTTGTAGTGATATGAAATAAGTGTTTTTACTAGCATACAAAGTAATTGCTTGTTGAGTAATGGGGATGTTTGTTACAAAGTCTTATGGAGCCTCTTATCCACAACCATCATGCATATGTTCCTAAAATCCCATCACATCCTTATCACCATCCCTTATCTAATCACCCCATCATATCCTCTTGGACAAGTGTGTCTCCTTTTAGCCTCAACACAAATTCTATCTCCATTTGTCCTTTTATTGTATCTAAAACCATGGTTCATACCTTCCCACTAACATTGTCATTATGGAAGGGTTAAAAGTGATTTTTCTATTTTGGGGTTTTACATACATTGTGATACTAAATCTTGAGGGGTCATCCTAACCCCTATACACGATCAATTTTTATAATTGGTTGGAATCTTGTTCTGGATATACTAATTTTGGGTACCGTGAATCCCATGTACATAACCCCCACTTGCCACTAGGTCCATTGTCTATAATCATAATCACATCATCATCCATTTACATATATTTGTTAGTATCCTAACATTGTCCATTTAGTCTATGTTATCTTAACATTATCTTCTAAGGTTGTATGTTATGTTTGAATATGTGTGGTTTTTAGTCATTAATGTGCATATTAAACTGTATTGTTTATTTAATATGTTTTTTTAGTAGTTTGTATCTATTTTATTTTGTTAACTTTTTTTTTGTTAATAAGGATGGTCTAAGTGGCCCCCAAACTTATTTAGGGTAAGACCACTTTTTAATAGAGTTCCCTTACACACTTAATACTTAAAGTTTCTATGATGTATTCATGTCATATGACACATATTTACTTACTAGTGAAATATTAAAATGGATTTCAAACATTATCAATGGCTTCCAAAAATCATTAGCCATCCCACTCCCCCTACTCTATCACTTATCTAATCAATCCTATCCCTCTCCCATCCAACCTGTCACCTTCTCATCTAAAATTAATTATCCCCCCATCCTATCTTTATCCCTCCTCCATGGTTCAAGAGGATTCCTACCGAAACCCACAATGGCAAGACATAATGAATTTAAAGGGGATTTATCATTTATTAGCAAAATACTTTATTTTTTCTTACATGTCCCATTATATTTATTCCATGTCCCTCATCCTAGGAAATAAATCACATCACATCCATCATATCATTATAAAAATGAAAATTGATCCATATTACATCACACATCACAATATGTATATGCCAATAATATATCTAAGTCATATATCTCATAATCAAAGCATCATCACATAATCATAATGTCCATCATCAATTTCACACAAACTCATAATAATCCATCACATTGCCTTAAAAAACATCATATAACATAAAATATCAAAACATTATAAATAAATAAGTCCATCACATCACATCTAACATCGTACATCTCACTAAATAAACAAGTCATATGAAGGCTAAATCATGTATCCATCACATCATATCATAACCAAAATCACATCACATCTAATCTAATTGTATCATAAATAAAAACAAGAAGTCCATCACATCATATCAAAATCATCAAATCATCATCAATGCATAATTATAACACATCACATCATCTAAATATCTCATCACACACACACACACACACACACACACACACACACACACACACACACACACACACACACACACACACACACACACACACACACACACACACACACACACACACACACACACACACACACACACACACACACACACACACACAATCCACATGGAATACATGTCAAAAAATAAATACAACATGTGGGTTGATGGGAAAAGAATGTGATACAATAAGAAAATAACCTATATATATCTAATCTCATGGCTATGGGCCTAGTGGCCCTATCAGTCTTGGTGGTCCTCTAGCAAGTTGATGCACTGACTATGATAAACTAGCCCAAAATGAAGGTGTACACCACTCAACTAGCCCAAAATAAGTCCATCACATCACATCTAACATCGTACATCTCACTAAATAAACAAGTCATATGAAGGCTAAATCATGTATCCATCACATCATATCATAACCAAAATCACATCACATCTAATCTAATTGTATCATAAATAAAAACAAGAAGTCCATCACATCATATCAAAATCATCAAATCATCATCAATGCATAATTATAACACATCACATCATCTAAATATCTCATCACACACACACACACACACACACACACACACACACACACACACACACACACACACACACACACACACACACACACACACACACACACACACACACACACACACACACACACACACAATCCACATGGAATACATGTCAAAAAATAAATACAACATGTGGGTTGATGGGAAAAGAATGTGATACAATAAGAAAATAACCTATATATATCTAATCTCATGGCTATGGGCCTAGTGGCCCTATCAGTCTTGGTGGTCCTCTAGCAAGTTGATGCACTGACTATGATAAACTAGCCCAAAATGAAGGTGTACACCACTCAACTAGCACTCTTGCTTCATATAGTGTCCTATAATATTGTGCCTCTTAGGTCAATCTCATAATATTCTTCATCACCTCCACCATCCCATGCCTACTCATAGCTAAGTTTACCTCATCCTTGTCCCTCTTAGCCATGTCTACCTCTCCTATCAATGTCTAAATATTCTTCTTCATTTGCATAATCTAGTCCTAGAAACATATAATCTGTGTATCCCTACTCTAGATATGGCCCTATAATGTCACTATCTATGTATGTAGTCCCATAATCTAGGTTTGAGCCTAGGTCAGCTACCCATCCCTCTTTGTTTTCTAGGATTGTAAATATACGACTTCCCCTTACAACTTAATCACATGTGACTATGCTTGGGCTAGTTGTCCATCTCTCTATGCTATCATAATCTATAGTTGTGCTTAGATTTGGTCACTCTCTCAAGTAAGCTAACAATATCTGATAAGAAAACCTAAATCTCAATCTATAATTAGCCCATCAACAACCTCTCACTCTTTGATAATGGCTATTATGAGGGTCTTGCACCATCACCACTCCCCCTATCCTATGTACCAACTTAAACCTATGTCTACACCTGAGGCCTAGCCTATACTTGTGCCTAAGTCTATAGACTAATATATCTTTCTACCACTATTTAGTCTCCATCCCTTCCATCCACATCCATGGAAACCCCATCATGCCCATATTGTCTATCTTATGTGGGGGCCTATCTCATTCATCTTTGTAATTGGGCCCATTCCTAAATAACTCTCCTAAACACCACTCACCATACCAAAACCCTAGGATGGGTCAATATTAATAAAATCCATGGTCTACACCATGATGTATATGTTGTAACAACCCTTGCATTAGGAATCAGCATATGAAAGTCCCATGGCACTAGGGTAATCCTCTCATAATCAGTTCATGTTTAGGCCCTATCTACAAACCTACTCAAATTCATTCATTATTTCTCACTTAGAAAAAATAGTTGCTCCTCTTTGGGTACATCTTGAATAAATCCAAACTATCACTACACATGATTAGGTCAGTATCACTCTATCATGATATCCCTCTTCCCTATCAAATAACACTTGGTCAGTATATACTGGGTCACTATCACCTCATCATCCTAGCTGAATTATAAGCCTCTATAGGGCATCTAACTAATATGATCAAGGTAAAAGATATTAAATGCATCTCGATAAAACTACATCTCCTTAGCACGGATCCATTATACACACAATAGAATATATCATCCAAATACCATTAGTTGGTGAAGTTGTCTCACCTCTAGATTCTCCAAAGGATGTTTGATCACAATGTGATCCCAGCTCCAAATCCATAAAAGCATAGATGGACCCAAGCTTTTTTCCCCCCTGTACATACCCAGGTGTAGCTATTTGTAAAGATGCACCAAAAATATGGGCCCTTAGGTAAAAAAATATAAAATCTTAAATCATGTTTTCAATAACATCTCCTAGGCCTAGACATAACCAATACCCACTCTTGTCTTACAGGAGTATATAAATGACAAGAGACATAAATACTAGTGTTAGGTGATCAATAGTACCCTCATGGATTCATCTATCAATATCCACATGCCTATCATGCACACCCACCTGTAATCCTCCCACCAATATCTATAGTGTCATATAAAGTCTGTGTGACCTCTAATATATCCTATCACCTTGCATCAGAAGGTGAAAGACCCAATATACATCCTCTAAGGTCACTTTTATCTCACCTATGAAAAATGGAACATGTTAGTTTCATAACGCCACCGTTCTACTAGTGTAGTAATTAGTGCATGGTTAATATGAATCATAGGCATCATCACCACATCATGGAGCCTAATCAACTCTAATACTCTATACTCAGCCTCTATTAGTAAGTTCATCTTGTGTACCACTACCATATATCATGATCAAGATGCCATCACCCTATCACTACATCTACCATAAATAACTTCTCTTATTTATAAAAAAATTACCTAAATTACCCTCATCTCCCTCAAACCCCATCCATCTTACTTGCATTCTCAAAACTACCCTAACCTATCCTAACACATCCCTAATACTACTTTCATTGTCTACATCCCCAACACTCACCTATCCTAACTTCTAATTATTTACCCCCATTAACCTTAACTATTCCCCCCATCCTATTTTCCATAAATAATATCTAGCTCACCTTGTCTAATAAACCCCCTTCACATTCTTACTAACTACATCCAACATTATCTTACCTATCCCTAATTAGTCTCTAACCCACCTCTAAAAACCCATCTAACATCCTAAATAACCATCTTCACTATCTAATTCCACCCCTTATCCTAACTAACCATCCTATATATCTAGCCAAACCTCATAGCTATCTAAATAATCCACACTTAGAAAATTTTTCTAACCTCAATAAAACCATAACTCATGGGCTTACCCTAACTAACACCTTTGACTGAATCACCACTCTCAACTTGTGGTTTTTCATGACTACATGGTCATACAAAATTGAGATTCCTAAATACATGATTTTACAAAATTATGAGTCTAGGATTACAATATTTTAATATTGTAGTTCTATACTTATGGTATTATAATACTATGAGTCCCCTACAATGTTGTAGTTCACAATGACAAAACCATGATCAAAGGCATTGCCATCAGTCGTAGTATTATCATGGAAAAATAAATGGCATCATTTTCTATGAAAATCCCAAAAAACTAATAAAAATTTAATTATATCATTGAGAATGGGGTCTAGTACTCATCGATGGTCCATCCTCTAACACTCTCTGGAACTCCCACACTCATTCACCATGATGGGAATCTTTGGGAATTTAGTCCATATTTTCAGCCTAGAGCACAATTTCATAAAAGACAAAAAGTACAATTGACCCTATTTTGACTCTTTTATCCTTCTTAACCCCTCATACACCCCTAAAATCCCTTTGGTAACACAACCTACACCTAATCTTGTCAAATTATCTAATTATCCTAATTCACCATCTCTAATCATCTTTCTCATCATCTGGGGCAATGTATTTTCCATCTCCCCACTATTTACTCTTGATCCTAAGTCAAAACTACATCAACCTGAGGTCTTTTTAGACTATTTAGGTAGTACCTAGTCTCATTTTTATGCCTAGGGATAGCTTGTCTACCATTCACCCCTCATCACTGTCCTATATTGGGACTGGTCACTCAATAATCGCATGTTGTTTTTAAGCTATGACCTTTCCTAAAAGTGGATCTTCATCATCATTCAATAAATTTTATCTCCTTTATCTATCTTCAAGACCCCCCTAACATGTATCCTTGATATGAGACTTATCACAATCTTGTACCCATATCATCAATTTAATCTTATCAATCAAACCACTTTTTAGAGATTGGTTGTTTGTCTAGAACCCATCACATTTGAGATACTTTATCTCCTTGTCCTAGCACTTGGGGTATCTCTATTGTGTCTATCATTTGAGGCATCCCAACCCTATATTATCATCTTAGTCATATCTCACCCTCAAGATTTTCTATTTGAGTGATCATCTAGGTTAGTTATCCCCATATGCTCCCTTAAGGGGGCATCACAACCTACTAACTCATTTTAACACCATCTAACATTTCTTCCACATGATTATGGTTCTTATTTGAAATACCATTACTAATCCCATATTACCCACTCATAATTCCCTTTTAAAGAGGGGCAAAATGTATACACTAAAATCTGTTCACCTCACTAATATCACCAATTATGTTAATTTAATCTATAAACTACATTTACCATCTTAATTAACTAATGTCCCATTATCTTGCATCATTATTCCCTAAAAAAGCCTATTTACCCACTAAACTACTCCCTAAGCCACTTACCAATTTAAAAATTCAAAATATCCTACCTCCCCATCTACCACCCTATTCCTAGCTATTTTTAAACCCCTAAACTCTAATAATAGATTTATAGAATTGGAGGATTCTAGAAATCTCCTCCATTTTATCACCCTTTCTCTAGAATTTTGTATTCTAAAGATTTCCATTGAATTAAAAATTCCATGGAAAATCCCTAGCCATTTATTTCAATGGCTCAAAATTGAATATGAGCCATTGATTTCTCCCTCCATCCCTATATAACCAAGTTCCCTCCCTCCATGAAAATAACATGAAAACTTAGAAAATTGAAAATTTAGAGCCTTCTTTCTATATTTATACCATTATCATCCTCCTTGCATCCATACATAACCACTATCAAGCTCAAAACATCCATTGTAAGCCTTTATCAAGTATCAAACAATCAATCCAACAAACACCAATTTTACATCAAGGATTCATTTGAAAATCTTGGAGAGGAGCTATAAAGAGGTAAGGTGATGGTATTATTATTATTATCTCTTTTATCCCCTCCTATTAGTGTGTTTAGATTTTATATTTTTAGTTTTAAATAGAAAAATAGGAGTTGAATCTAAATTTTAAGCTATAGTGTGATCTTCCCATTATGTAGTTAAGTAATATTACATAATAACCTCAAAAATTGATACTCTTTAGCTCTAATAATCTATAAATTACTTTTATATATTAGAAATTTTAATATATTAATGAATACAATAGGGTCTTTTCTCTGCAAGGTTGGTCACTATGTTGTCATATCGTAGTTTTTCATTAAATATCTATCAAAGTAGATAGTCATAGGATTAATCTATATTGGATAAAAATTTATAATCCTAGGAAAAAAATTGAATATAAAGTAATGATTTTCCTTTCCTTCAAACTATCCCTTTAATTTCAAGAGTTATCCCTATAATTAACATGTTCTAGTTAACTCAGGAACCTCTGCTAATAATGGTGTAGTGAGCATAAAACTCACTATTGAGGATATGTTAAGGTGATTTCCTAGTAAAAGAGATGTGGAACATTGGTTAAATAAAAAAATAGCCAAGTTTTCATAAAATAAAGCTTAGAGAATAGGGTTTTCTAAACAACAAATTATGTACGAACATATTTATGGTGAAATTTATTAGATATTTTGGTGCAAATTACCTAGATTGTTAACCAACTAGTTGGCTCATCTATAACATCATTATTTTAGATATCATTATAATGTTGATGTTATGTGGTTTCAATATAAAAATATACATATTTATGCCTTATACACTAGCTAAACCCATGTGATAGATCACTAGTTTGATTTAACTATTGATAGGTATATTATAGAGTTTATAGTACAAGGCTACATAGCATTTGGAGTGGCAAATGATATAATTATGAAAGGGATAAGAGTAAAATTATTCAAGAAAATTCCTACACTCATTAATATTTTGACTATGGAGAAATCAATTGTACATATTCCTTTCCATATGTAGTAGTCACTTTGGGCATCATGGGGGAGGGTGTGTGAGATAAGGGAGAATGAATATAAGATGAAAAGATAGATTTTGAACTAAAGTTCATCATGGAGAATCTAAAGGAAAAGGAATAGAAAGAGCCTTAGGATTTAGAAAGATAATTTTGATAAAAAATGATATCAAATAAATAGAGTGTGTTTTAAGAAGCTAAGAATAGAAGGAGTAAAAGTAGTATTGATGATTTTTTGTTAAAGGAGACAACAAAGAGAAGGGTGTGATTAAGAGAGATAGAGTGAAGAGATTGGGATAAGTAAATATAGAGCATGAGGAAGTGATTAGGATTTAACATGTATGAAAGAAGAATTTATTAGTATATAATTAGAATATATGGGTAAAAATTTCAATTTCTAGGAAGGATATTACAAAAATAAAATCAAGGATTACCTTATAGTCATAGACATAGTATTGGTTCAAGTTTTGAGAGATATCTATTTGGAGGTAAGGATCATTTCTTAAGGAAGCACAATCCCCCAAGCCTTTTTTTTTCTAAATCACAATAATTCCCATACAACTTTAGATGATGACACTTGGTAAGGACCATTTTAATAAGTTCATAGAAAAACCCTAGAAGTACAAAAGGTTGCATATCATGAAGTTGTGCAAATTTTCTTAGACCAACAAAAAAGAACATAAAAACATTTATTTCTATAAAGATATATCCTCTAATTATTTCATAGGTTAAGTCTTTCATTACATAGCTTCAAATATTATAATAAAGAGATGAATAAGATATATCTACAAATACCACATCTATATAACTAGAGGAGACATCACAACCACCACCAGCTCAGGAGGCACCCAAAGTACACAAAAGTATTTGAAATTGAAACCATACCTAACATTTATTTTAGAAAAATAAACTATGATACTTGTAAGAAACCCCACTATGGAATATTAATTAGGATCATTGACCCACCTAGATCCTTATGATGGGTTTAGAGACCTAGAGTAGTACCTACTCACCTACATTATGAAATGGCAAGATAAAGGAATCACCGATGAAGCAATGATGAAGTGTGATTTATTTATAGTGTTGGCTAGTAGAGAATTATAATTTATATTATATATATGTGTTAACCAATCTTCATTACAAGAAGTCAAAATAATGTTGATCATAGAATTTAATGTCCATAAATGTTGTAGTCAGACCATACAAAATCTCAAGGAAATTACGCAAGGATCCAAAGAAACTATTTTAGAATATGATCATAGATTTTTAGAAGTAATTAATAAATTTGTGTTTTTTATGGTATACAAGGGCAACATTTCTTGGTTTTTAGAGGGACTGCAACTAAGGATAAGGTTTGCCATTATATAAATCGAGTTTGCTAATAAAACAAAAGCTAGAATAGTTATGATTCAAGTGGAATAGATTGAATATTATGTAGGATCTTCATATAATAGTTCATATATAGAGAAAACATTACAAATCCTCATAAAAAATGGAAAAACAATAATGAGAAGTGCAGATACCTCATTCAGATCTTTGGCGTATGGAGTACAACAAAGAAGGGCACTATAAGAATGAGTTCCCAAGAATAAAATATATTTTTTTGTGATATTTGTCTTGTAGTAAGACATCTTACATCTCAATGTCACATACTATAATAGTGCATAAGGAACCCACATAATTTATATTTTAACTTATGTAAAGCCCACAACAATGATGAGAACTTTTGAGCACTACAATAACTAAGAGAAGATGTTACCAAAAATGTCTTTGCAGTAGCTACAAAGAAATATAATATGATAATGTAGGTTATCATCACACCTAAAGAACATATACCTATAATTAATCTATGTATTATACCTTAGGCACTGATGATACCATCATACCAACCTATATATGCACCTAGTTATAATCCACCTATTTAGAATTGGATAGCCCTAGTGCATACTTAGAATTCATGGAATTATGTGGTCTTTCAGCAAATGTAGTCTAACTAGGCCCTGCAACCAACTCAAGTTCAATATGGTGGATATGAGGGAACCAAAAAACACAAGGGTGGAACCCTCAATAGAATTATATGAACTATGGACCATAATATTTTGGTAATTTATATTTCCAACCAAATCAAGGAGGTTAACATGAAGGAATGAGGGGAGGTTACTAAAGAGGAATACAAGGAGGTAGAGGAAATGGAAATCAACCGATAATTCAATGTTATTTGTGTAGTGAATTCAACTATGTACAAAGTAATTTCCCTATAAATATGTAACGTCAATCCTACTTCACTTATTGTAGGCTTTATGAACAACCTACTATAGATGATTATTTAGTGTTAAAAAATAGATTGAGGATAAGGCTATAAGAAATGTAAATATGGTAACTGCACAACCCTAAGAGGATGTATTGTTTCAAACCATCACTTGTTGGAAACATGTAAATCAAGGATTACCCCCTTCAGAATTTCCATAGGATCATGAGATTAGGAAAGGAAAACTAAACAAATATCTGAATCCCACCATGGAGAAAGGGTTGATGCATAAAGCAACATAATGAAGATGATGCTAAATCTATAGATACACAAATATATGGGAAGATATTATACATCATTTGACAATATGGTGTTGTCACCACCTTGATGGAATTGATGAAGGTCCTTAGTACACTAAATAATGATGACATCTAGTAAATCATCACTAATTATATCCATAATCTATTAAAATGTGCATAAAAGGGAAAAAAATGATTGGATCAGATGATATGGTATGTAAAAACGCAAAAATGATGGGATGTTTATTCAAGGATGGATATTGAAAATGTAGGTTATGAGTTACCTAATACAGTGTTAAATTTTAGCAGCACTATCAATATGATCCATCTACCAACATGGGATATTATTAGCTAACCTGCATTAAGTTATAGCCCAATTGCATTGAGTCTTGTATATTAAGGATGTGTTTAACCAATTGGTCCATTAGAGGATATGGAGATCAAAGTCATAGAACTAAGTTTGAGTGGTAACTTTGAAGGCATAGATATAAAGACATATGAGATGCATTATCTTGTACTCATTGGAAAAAAAATGGGCCTATGGTGGTCAGATGACAGTCAATATAGTAAGGAACCAATTTAAATCTCATCATGGAGATAATATTATAGTGATTCCTTTAAATAAGGATAGACAAAAATTATATTGTATACCTAGAGAGCCATATTCTCCTTAAGTCTACAGTGATAATTGTTGGATGAAGGTGAATGATGAAGATAAATGAAAGGCCTTATGAGCCACTGAATATGACTTCCTCTATTATCACACAAGCTTACCCAAAGTGCCATTATGTTAAAAGAGATACCTCTCAAGTCTATGTTACCATGTGTGGAGATTCCACCATTATTGGTAGATATTGTACATTCTATGTCCACAAAGTCACCAACTGAGTCAGACATAGATTTTTTATATTAGGCTAGTTAAATAGATAAAGATTACATAGAACCAATGAGAGAAGCAATTATAACTTAAGGTAGGGATTATTTAGTAATAAGATATTATAAAATTCACATTCTCAATTGGATGAAGGGTGACAATGAGGTTTGATCTCTACACATGGTTTTTCAAATAAAATTCCAACCACCACACTATTTTTCCACCAAGGATGTTGGTCAAGTTATTTTAAAATTCAAAAAATATGTGCTTAACATCAAAAAGATAGTTATTTCTCTCACACATAAATCAAAGGGGATTATTTTGAACTTGTTTTTTATACATAAGGAATAATATATACAATGGGATGAAGCCTATGAAATCCTTTTGGCTTAGTTTCAGTTACCAAAAGGAGTAATGAAGGACTAGCCAATATTTCATGAAGGAGATCACCCTAGGCTTCATATTTACTGATGTATTGAGGTTTGGACTATGGAGGCTATCAATCCAAATTATTGAGTACATATATTCCATTACACTTTGGGTACTCTTCCTCCTGCTTGGTAAATCCACTAGGAGTGCATAAGGGAGACAAGACATTGGGTACATGTTCAAAGCAATTTCATTCAAACCTTTATTTTTGAGGATGGAAACCCTATAACACACAAGGCATTTTGTAATCTATAGGTTTTTATATGCCATGGGAGGATTAAAAACTTATATGGATTAATTGATTCATCATCTTCCTATAAGATGGCTTGTGATTTGAATAAAGCTCTACAATATCATAAATTAGAGAAGGACAAGGTAAAGGTCTCTATTCAACCACATCATAGAATACAAGATGAAGATGAGTGGATAATATATTTATTTAATGAGAATGATATGGATCTCAAAAAATTATTAAAACCATAATGGGAAGTTGAGACACTTCTAGGTTAAGTCATAGAATCATCTGAAGAAGAAAGGTTATAGTATATTAACATTTCAGAATGGGAATCCAAACATATACTCCATGATTCCATTCATGAGGAATAAGTTAATATTTAAAATGAGCCTTTGAATGAGCACATTGATAACATTAGGACTGAGGATGTTCCAAAATTGGTATATATTGATGATTATTGGTCACAAGAAGACATATATGATGTACTATAGCTTCTACTAGATTATCACGTTGTCTTCATGACCAAGTTCACTAAATTCAAGAGTGTGGACACATATTTGGGAGATATTCATATTAAAACTAAGGAGTGAGCACAACTGATTAAGAAAAGACCCTACTATTTGAACCCAAACGTGAATCTAAAGGTCAAATCTAAAATATATCTCATGCAAGAGGCCAAAATTATTTTTCCCATGGAGAAATCTGACTGGGTTCATCTAAAGAAGACAGATGAGATAAGAGCTTTTTGAGACTATCATATTTTAAATGAAGCTTTTGTTAATGAACATTTCCTTATATTATTTATGGATGAAGATCTAGAAATAGTTGCACAATATGAGGTGTATTACTTTACTAATAGTTTCAATAGGTACCATCAAATTATAATTGTACAAGAAGATAGAGACACTATTACCTTTGAAATAGAATAGGTTTATTTGCATATAAGGTAATGTTGTTTTTATTAAAAAAATGAACATACAATTTTTTGATGGGATGTTATAACTGTGTTTAAGGATTTAATCCATGACTTATTAGAAGTCTATCTAGATGATTAGGAATTATTTTCATTATTTAAAAATCACTTGTCTAAATTAAGATTGATGTTAAAAAGATGCAGGACACTGCATATAGTTATCAATTTTAAAATATGTTTGTTTCTAACACCCTTTAGGGTTTTTTTAGGTCATGTAGTCTAGAGTAAAGGTATCTTGGTGGATACATCCAAGATCATAGTAATTTTGGAATACCACCACCCATAAGTGGAATAGAGGTGCAATCCTTCCTTGGACATATAGGCTACTATAAAAATTTTATTAGGGGTTATGCTATAATATCTTCCCCTTTTGAGAAATTACTAATTAAAGATACATGTTTTGTTTTGACAAATGACTACCAAGTGGTATTCATCAATTTAAATTAGAGGTTGGTAACTACACCAATATTGATTTTTCCAAATTTGAATAAGTCCTTCCATGTACATGTGGATGTATTAGAGATTACAGTTGGCATTATGTTGGCACAACTAGGAGAGGGTGGCTTCGATCAGCCCATTCATTTTTCCATTTGGAATCTATTTGTGGTTGAAAAGAGCTACACCACCACTGAGCATGAAACCCTTTCAATATTATTTTCACTGCATAAATTTGTCCATTAGTTATTAGATACACCATTTGAGTTAATCATAAATCATCAATACTTACATTGTATGGTAAATAAAACTTTGATAGGAGGTCAAATATCTCAATTGTAAAATGGGGGATTGATTTTGTTATACCTATCAATCTACCCATAAAATGTAATCATGCACACTATATAATCACTATGACCGACTATTTTACTAAGTGGGTTGAAGATGTTGTGACAAGTAGTTACAGTGCAAATGACACAACAAAGTTCTTATATGAGAACATAATCACCAGGTTTAGGTGTCAAATGAAGATGTTAAGTGATATAGGTATACAACTTATAAATATATCCATAGAAACACTTACTCATTCCTCATATCTCACCATAAAAGTATCGCCTATCACCCTCAGGTGAATGGTCAATCAAAGGCTACAAATAAAGTCTTAGGTAAGATGCTTGTAAAATTTTGTGATGTTTAACATAATGAATGGGAGGATAATCTTATTTCCCTTTTATGGTCATATCATACACATTATAAATATGCATTAGGGTTTACCCCATTTCAACTACTTTATGGTCTAGAAGTAATTTTGCCAGTAGATTATGTTGTACCTAGCCTATGGATCATAATCATTATATGTATGGGAGACCAAAATATTTAGGGAATAAGATATTAGACCTAAAAAAATTGATCAAGACCACTAAAAATTATCCTAGACAAAATAGGTAAATAAGTGTAGGAATAAATCTTGGAAAGAATCTATGCACTACATAATTTCATCTTGTTGTACGATAGCCAGTTTTGAGCTTTTCCATGAAAACTAAACATCTATTGGAAGGGATCATATATTATTCATGAATTACCATTTATAGGAATGGTGGTCCTATAAGGTTTACAAGTTACCAATTTTCCTATAAATTTGAATAGTAGTAGGCTCAAACCCTACCACCACTAAATTATGTAGCTAAAAAAGCACAAGTCCTCATTCGCACCATTTTAGCATAGGATTCATTTTTTATGTTGTGTGGATTAGGATTGGTTATTTTTGTGTTCTGTGTGTGGTTCAAAAGTTTATGTAAATAAATTAGCTACAATAACCCTCAAGTGGTAGGAATTATGAATAAGTGGGAGGAAATCATCTATACCATGATTAAAATGGGTGGCAAAGAAATAAAATTAAATCTAAGAAAGCTATGTATGATATAAATTTTGATGATGGGTAAAAAATAAGAGATGGGTGTTAATACCCAGACATGTGACATAGGTAACATCAACTTGAAATCATTGTCATGATCCACATTATAAAATGGAATAATTAATTCACAGATTTAGTGGGTCACATCACTCTACCTAACCACCATAAAAATATGCCACATTGGAAAAAAGTGTGTCATCTAATAAATTATTACATTTTGTTACTAATGTTTTTCAAAATAAGATCTAGAGACAATTTTGGTGCATTTAAATCTCAATAATAACATCGAGTGCATGCCATCTCTATATATATCCATGTTTCCAATTACATCACCATTTCATACTTAGTTATTTTCAATCAAATTGGTGAGCATCCTTCCAAGTCTCTCCCACCACTTTGTACTCTTGTATTTTAACTAGTTTCACTTTAGCATAGATATATACATCATGACCACTACTTCATTTCATCAATTCATCAAAATTATATCTATTACATAATTAGAAGACATCAAGGTCATCACTAACATATACCAGGTAAATTTTTTAGATTTTGAGGTTTATCCTTCTCTCAAACGTGCCAAAGAAAGATTTTTTGTTCCTAAAGTAGCAATAGAGACACAACCTTTGTAATTGTACCCCTACATAGGTTCCACAAAATTGATGTGGAGTGCCTAATTTGAATTCCTACCTTTGATAAACTCATTGAAATCATGGAATTTTTTTTGGTTAGGTATAATGATGGGAATAACTATTTATCTATAAGAATCATTGTAATTATTAATGAGGGTGCCATGGCAAGGTCCATAGGCATGGCAACATGAGGATGCTCCCTAGTTCCTTACAAATCAAAATCTCCTCTGATTCTATAAGAGATTAAGGAAGAATCAAGGTAAATTTTAGTGGCTATTATTCATTAATTCATGAATATTTAGGTTTTAGAAATAGGCTTTTGGTTATTTTTAGGGGGTGGTGAAAAACATGGATTCACCTAAATTATCTAGGTGTAAGTTAGTTTTCCTAGTTGGCTCACCTACTATTTAAAATAAAATTCAAAAAATATAAATATACTTCAACACTCCATCAAAATTCAACATGAGATTATTCACCATTATATGTATCCAAATGTCCACCTATATACTCATAATGGAAACTTTCAATAGTAAGAAAGGGATGAATGAATTGTTAGGTGATGGTGTCAAATAATAACATGCTACCAAGTGATACCAAAGATGTCTAATCACAATAGTGTTGTCAAATTACAATAATGCTAGTAAATTATACCAATTTTATCTCTTAAAATTAATTCTATTGAATGGAAACAGAGCTTCCAAATGATAACATTGGTATCAAATGACAATAATGTTGTCATTTAACAACAATATTTGTCATTTTATAGAAATGTTGTTGAACAACAACATTATTATCGAGTGACAACATTGTTTTCATTTTGTAGAATTGTTGTGAAATGACAACATTATTATCATTCAAAAATAATATATCAAATGATAACATTGTTATCATTTGACAATATTATTATCATATGATATCATTATTGTCATTGGACAACATTATTATCATAGAACATCATAGTTATCATTCAGTAGCATTGCTACCATTCACCATCAACTCTATCTTTTGGTGGTGAAGAGGTGTGATCTATAGATAAAGAAGGCACAATCCATCTATGGGTTTTATGTATAGTTTCATGCATATCTATCTTCTTTGCTTTATTATGATTCACTGATCTATCTTCCTTTCACCTAAACACCATATGTTAATTTTCTCCAGACTTTTGAAGCACATACTTATATACTCACTAAAAAAAACCAAGTTAATTTTTATATGGGCCACTAAAATTTACCCTAGTAGGCCTATACCCATGGTCATCATGGAATTCCTTTAGATGATATCACCGATGAAGTAGTCTACATCTTAGTAGAGTGTATTGACACACATTTTTGGCAAACCACCAAAACCATGAAGGAGGCCACTAAAGGTGTCATTAATATTGTGCATCACATGATCATACAAGGGAAAAAATTAAATTGGCCATAATTTTTAGTGATTGAACTAAAAACTAATATTACAAAAGTTATTGTGTTTATGAAAAAAAATTTCAATATCAATTTCTGGTGTTATTGCTTGTATCTACATAATAGAAGTCTTCAGAAGGTGTTTCCAATCTAGATGTAGAATATTGGCTAGACATTACCTTTTATAACCTCATTTTTAAACACAGTGAAAGTGGCTACCTTGCACATCAAAAACTATTTATCACATGATGGGATGAATTCATGAATTTAGTGCTCAGTAACTTGAGAATCCCATAGCTTGTGATACAATTTTTGGGCTAGCATGTGATGGTGTTGAATCTTTGATAAGGGATTTATATTTGAATTAATGAGATTACAAAGTTTATGTTTTCACCTTTTCCTTTCTTCATTCATATCCATATTGCCCAGATGGAAGTCAGTAGAAAACTCTAGCGACTCATAGAGTGACCCCTTTGTAGATAATTCTAATTAATGTTCACATTTTAGTAGACACTGCATAGACCTCCTTAATAATTTCTACTCAATTATATTAAGGAAAGTTAAAATATATTGTGAATTATCAATCACCTTCTCCCCCATAAAGGAAGAATCATAATTAGAAGACCTAGTTAGATGACCCACATGTGCCTCAAATTGATCAAAACGTGAATGGGAGAACTTCAAACTAATGAATAAGAGGTCTATCAGACTATGATCATAGACATGGATGGTGATTTATATGATAAATAAGAATAAAAAGAGTTTTGTTTTGGAAAGTGGTGGACACAATGCAAGTATTCAAGTGGGTGTCCCCATATTTATGGGTTGAATTTCTTGTTTGTCTGTAGTCTATTATTATGGATATTTTTAGTGAGGAAGCTAAACTAAAATGGATCTAAGTAGATATTATGGCACAACATGAACTCAATGAGTCCTATCAAGCCCAAGAAATTAAAACTTTTACTAAGAGTCCACCCCAATCACTCCAGTGTAGGCATCACATGCTGCATAAATATAATCTTATTATGGAGGAGTAAGATCAAGAATTTGCACCCATATCCCAAACATCTGCAATAGCTTCTCTATCTTTATGAAGGATTATTCCATCATTTTCAATGGACTCCCATATCCTTTCCACAAGGGACGTGTTTTGAGGCAAAAGTTTAACAAATCCATTATGATTTCATATTCATCACAATCTGATGAAACCCTCATAAATATCAAAGAGGTGGTTATGGATGCACAAATGCTCAAAGAAAAATAAGCTACCCACAAAGAATCACAATGAATTTTTTAGCATAGAAGAAGAAAATAAGTGAAGAAGTAGTAGGAGATAAAAAATAAAAGGATTTGGAGGCATAATACCCTATGCAAACCAAGGTGCTCCTACAACTAGTACAGATGTAACCCATGGTTTATATTCTCATTGAGATTAGGTATGTACACAAATTGGATGTTGCTATTGATCTCAAAAAGGTGTAGGCTCTTGATGAGGTCCAACATAAGCTTACTGTAGAGGTGGCACCTACACTACTAGAATTTTTAGCTCAATTCCTTTACAAGACCACACAATATGAGGATGCAACACCCATACGATGCACTCATCTCACTCTACCACTTCCACTGATAACCACAAATACTACCACTATGCCCATGTTACCTAATGATCCCCCCATTCTTCTACTACAAGTTGAGGCCTCATAAAACACTCCTCCACAACCACCATATGTTACTCCACTTTCCACCTCTTCTTATTCTCCATCCGTCCCAACCCTAGGTCATGCCTCACTAAAACATGATTTTTTTATGACATTTGGGTTCCAAAAAATATCCCTCATGGATGGTCCATCCACTCCCTCCCATTGCACCATATTTCCATTTCCCCTCACTCCATTGTAATGCCTTCCCACCATGACCTCCACTATGTCTTCACCCACCACTGAAGCATCTCTTAATGTTTATAAGCTTTATTTGGTGAAGTAACTAGAAGGTGCTTCTATATTTCAAGACTCTATTGTATAGATTATTAATTTGTTAAAAAATAGGGTGTCCTAGTTACAAAAATATAAATCTAACCTATGGAGTGTGCTAAAAAATATTATTTCTTTTATTGAAAACTCCTACCCCACCCTTTACTCTCAATTTGTGGGCCTTGTTTGTATGATGGATCACACAAAACTTCCAAAGATGGGGGCCTAGCTTACATAAGATTTGGTGAGCATCTAATAGATCAATCATATTTAATTATGGGGTCAAGATATCAAGGAGGACTTGAATGCATTATGTAAACTCTTGGATCTCTATCAAGATAATCTCACTACAATGATCAATGAAGCCACAACCATGGCCCATAGGTTGATCAATAGAGAATATCAAGTGGATGTAGTATGGAATGGTGCACTCCATGAATTCACCACTAAAATTTCTTGTAAATCCTCCATGATTGATCCCAATGTCACCTATTTTGGTTTTATGTTCATGTTTTAAGTGTCCATGTAATCTCATAACTCATTTATGTGCTAGTTGTAGGCTTGGTAGACTCAAATTCTATGAAATAAATTTTCTAGGGTACAATCATCATGCCATGTCAATAACCTCACTCTTCTACATGAAAACATCTCTAGAATAATAAATAATTCAAAATTTACTCTCTTCCAATGCAAATAGTGATATTTCACAATTTTTGTACTCTCAAATTTCTTTACAAGATCTCCTACATAACATTTAGGAGTATTTGATTGATTGTCATAATTATAAGATGCAAATAGCTAAATTTGATAGTACCATCACTCTACTCTTTGATGTCCCTACCATTATTCATACCAGTCAACTTTAATAATGGTTGTTCTAGGTGAAGGTTATTTCTTTGAGTTCTTCACAAAGTGCTCTTTCCAATTTATAACCATTGGTTTCATCATTTCTTCCACAAATTCCTCCTTTATCCAGTTAAGTTTTTTTGTAGTAAATAATTTTAAAATTTTACTTGTCATCCTTTTTATTTGGTAGGACCACATGAACCCACATAGCTAGTCTATTGAAAACATGAAAGGGTGGTAGATTGGGTTCATATTTAGTTGAAAACTTGTGAATTCAAGGGGTTAAAAATGGTAAATGGAACCTTAAGTGATTTGTGGGTTTTGTGTGTTTTACTTGCTTTTATATCTATGGACTCTTAATTCTTTGTGGTTTCATCTCAGGATGAGGCAAAATTTTAAGTCCAGGAAAGTGTTATCCATGGAATTTCTAGACTAACTTCTCACATCTATGAATGTGCCATGTGGATAGGGATCATGGTTTCTTTTTGGTTAGCAGTTATCCTACAAGATTATTATGAAGTTATTTTATTTTTAGTTGGGATTAGGTACATGGAATAATTAGCAATAATATACATGTTGACACAGTTGGATGTCAAAGTATAGACTTCATAGTTATAATAAATAAGTTTTCAAGATTATATATTCCTATGGATTTTAGTAGAATGAGTTAGACATTGTAAGATAGTGTTGAATAATATTGACTAATGTTGTATTCAAGTCTTTTGACTAAATCCTTGGATCTATGGAATGAAAGTGCAATGAGTTTTTTTATGTGAATATTTTAATATGATTTAGTATTTGATGGTTAATATATTATTTCTATGCTTCTTACGTGAGATGTATATTTTGGGTAATGATATGTGTCATAAGACTATCTCATACAAAATTGTTTTGTCTTCTAATTAATATGATTTTCCGATTCTAACGTTGGGTGATATTACATAATAACCTCATGAATTGATACTCTTTATCTGTATGCAAATTAATTTTATTCATTATAAATATTATTATATTAATCAATTAAAAAAGGGTCTTTTCTATCCAAGTTTGGTCACTATGTTGGCATATCAGATTTTACCATTAAATATATATCAAATTAGATAGTCATAGGATTACTCCAAATTGGATAAACCTCTCTAATGCTAGGATAAAATTTGAATACTGAGTAATGATTTTCCTTTCTTGCAAGCTCTCCCTTAAATTTCAAGAGTTATCCATGTAATTAGCATGTTTTGATGAACCAAGGAACCTTTGCTAATAGGGTAGGGGGTTATGTGTCCTCTATTATCCTTTTTTATGTTTTTGTCATCAAAAATGGTATTTTATGATTAAATAAATATATCTAGACAACTTAATTAAAATAATTGCGTTTAAACCTCCAATATTCAAAACATAGTCAACAAATTCCTATGTTATATCAAAATCATGATGTGATAAACCAAACAAAATACATATAAATATAAACTATATTAATATGTTTATGTTTCTACCAGGTATAACGGAGTGACAAATGTATCAAGGAAATCTAGAAAAGCAAATAAGCTAAGAAATCAAATGAAATATTATTCTAAATTAACTTAAATTAATACCACATGATTGTTACCAGGTGATATGATTGTTACCTTACCCAAATGAAATCATATCCACATATGAGTGTTACCTTACCCAAGTAACAATCATATCATCTTGAATAGTGATGATGAATAGTGATTAGGGAAAGTTAAGGATGATAGTGAATCATTATTTGAAGATTGCTCAAAGAACCTACTAATGCTTGAAATCTTATGGGATTAATGTTTTGAGGGACATTGGACTCTTGGAGGACTTTATAAAAAATATCCTTATATATAGAAGTCTTGAGAAGGTCTAAAATGGAAATATTAGCTAGTTTTTTCTCAAGATGATCTATGAGATTGAAGTTATGCTCAACATTAGATGAAGATGCACTAGTTAAGGTAATTTTGGTGTATCTTGTGGTGATGGCACAATCATATGTGGGTAATGTTTAATTTAACTTATGTTTCACTTTGATAATTATGAAAATTTCATATCACAATTGAAAATTATCACACATATCTAAGTCATGACTCAAATTGAATCAAGGCAAATAAGCTTTAGAAAAATTAGTGCAAGCATAAGTTATTTCATTCAAATAGTTGATTTTGGTTTGTGCACATGTCCTCAAATCTCTCTCTCTCTCTCTCTCTCTCTCTCTCTCTCTCTCTCTCTCTCTCTCTCTCTCTCTCTCTCTCTCTCTCTCTCTCTCTCTCTCTCTCTCTCTCTCTCTCTCTCTCTCTCAATCCCCATTGTCAATATATGTATCCCCTCTCTCTTGTGATACTTTCCCTCTAAACTTCATGTGCAAGTGTAACAATCCAACATCTACCTAATCAAAAAATTTGTTAGTTAGTTTGAATCATGATAATTATAAACACATAACCTTAATAAATGGTTGAATTCAAGTAATCTATGAAAATCATGATCATAAACATAATAAATCATGTGCAATAACTATCTATCTAGATCTTGATCATGAAAATATATTTGTATACCAAACAACATATATAAATCAAACTAAAAAATAAAGAACAAATTTACTAATCATTAACCACATAATCTATTAATTAATGATTTAAATAATCCATAGGGTAAAATAGATGTGGCATACGTCCCCCTAAAAGCTTTCATCATCCAAATGACACTTATCTCAAACAGTAGTTATGAAATAAAATAAAGTTCAATAAAATATAATTAATATTTAATAGAAATATGATGAAATAGCCTCAAGAACTCATCATAGTCATCCCATTTAGCACTATCCTCAGAATATTGGTCCGACTAACCTTATACTATAACACTTATCTATTACGTAAGATAATCTTGAGAGTATCAATTATTCTAATTGGATATACTATGACCACCCTTGAGTCTTGAACATGTGATGTATTTCAATCCAAAACATGTGTAGGATCAACAATATATTTTTCTAGATATGTAACATGAAAAACATTATGCATTTATGTTAGAGATGGTGGCAATGCAAGCATGTATGCTATAGAATTAACCACTACTATAAACTCAAAACTTCCCACATATGTAAGTGATAGATTTGTTGATTTACTAAACCTTATTTTACTCTGTTTGGGTTTAACATGTAGAAAAACATTTTCTCCAACTAAAATTTGCTTTGTTTTTTTATTTTTAGACTAGTATAATGTTTTTGCCTATCATTGGATTTAACAAGTTTTTGATTTATTAATTTAACTTGATCTTCCATTTCAAAAATCATATCATTTACAAATACCACTCTATCTTATAGATTATCCTAATTGATTGGTGTTTTGCACCTCCTACCATATAATGCCTCTAAAGGAGCCATTTTAATAGTTGATTGGTATGATTTTTTTAAGTAAACTCAATCAATGGTAAGTACTCTTTCCATTTTTATTATTGGTCCATGTTATACATTCTACATAGATATTATAACATCTAATTTATTCTCTCTATTTGTCCATCTATTTCTAGATGGTAATCTATACTAAAATTTAGTTGAGTTTTCAAAGATGATTTTGTATTCTCCCAAAACTTGGAAGTCATCTTACTATCCATATATGAAATATTTTTTTCCTAAAACCCATGAAACCTATAAATTTATTTCATAAACAAATTGGCAAGCATAGGTACATCATCATTTATATTAATAAGAATAAAATAATATGCCTTGGTTAGTTTATCCACAACTATATATATATATATATATATATATATATATATATATCATTTCATGATGGTTTCTAGACATAGGTAAACCTTAGATAAAATCCATACTGATAACTTTCCACTTCCATTCTGGTACGTAATGTGGGAATAACAACCTAGCAACATGCAGATGTTCAGCCTTGACTCACTAACACTCTAAGCATCTAGACAAAAAAAAACTACATCCTTTTTAATTCCATTCTATAAATACAAAGTTTATAACATTTCTACCAAATAAGTCACTCTAGGATGCCCTAAATATAGAGTATTGTTCAATTCTTTTAGCATGATGTTCCTCAAATTTTCCTTATATATCTTACCATTGTACCTTAAAATCCCATCAATCTCAAATTTATAACTTTGGTATTTATGATCTTGAGAGTTTTAAACCAAAATTTTCCCAACATTTTCATAAAATTCATCTCTAGGTGAAAATTTTGCTACCTAATCTTGAAAGGTACTTATTATAGTTAATTATTGAAACAACCCCTACCCAAAAATATTGAAATTGTGTATTAGAGTAAATTTTGGATGCATTTTGGACCTAATACCTTACTAATGCAAACAATAAACACTCAGTGTACTCATGTACATGCAACTAAAAATGAAGGAGGTGAATTGAGGTAATTAACTATAGGTAACTACATAAAAAGGCATTATTAGAAAGCATGTTACCTTACTAAATGTTTTATGGGGTTTGGGGCATATCAAGTTATGCATATCTAGATATGATCTGAGTGCTATATGTGGCACTCATACTTTCACATAGGACCATTTATAAGTCTTTAACCATAGGTCAAGACATAATTCATCCAAAGTATCTAATTAATTAAATATCTAATCTTTTCAAGGGAAAGAATCTATGTATTAATCCAATAATTAAGTCATTCTTAGATAACTAATATTAATGAAATCATTCATAAGAAATTAATTTATCAAAGGAATCATTTCTTTTCATATAATGTATCTATTATTATCTAATAAAATGCATACATGATGTACCATCACATTCTAGAATTGAACAAGTATTGTTAAACTCATATTTAAATAAACTAGAAGAGAGCATCAAGTGATTTTTGTACAATAGAATGCAACACAAACACATACAAATATAATTTAGCTAAGTTTCAAGTTGAGTGGAACCCAAATAGAATATTCCACTTAAGGAACTTTTACAAATTAATTTTGGCCAATCCATGGGAATCAAGGTAAGCAGATTTAGCTATGAAAAGGGAAAGTGAAAGCACATGTAGCTCAAGAAAATAAAAATAATCAAGTATGCATGCCTCAGTCATATATTTATGTAATATTAAATGAAGTAGAAAACACTATTATTCTTTCTCATTTCATCTAATTGAGTATGGTTGCAATGTTAGATTCAAAACAATCCATTTAAGACCTTACAAATTTATCTTATTACATAACTAACCTATGCATAAATATTATGCATGTTTACTAAACATTTTAATTAAGTGAATGGAATATACCAATTTATAATTCATTTATTATTAAATGAAAGAACAAAGGTAATATTTTTCATATCGAATATTTGCAGCATACATACCTTTATACAAAACCAGGTATGTCTGAAATGTGTTTTAGGAGTGAGGAATCTATTTATGTTTTTGCATTGACCAACAAATAGTAATATTGAATAAATAATGCATAGTTGAAATAACATTGAAACCTATATTCCATACATATATGTAATTGGAATCAAAATATATATTGTGGTATACCAAAGATAATTATTAAGCTAGTTTACATGCTTAAATTATGTATATATGTTTCTGAATCAAGACAACATAGTATATGTCTAAGTGTCTATATAATCAAATAAAATGATTATTCTTGCATTAGAAAAAAATTATCAATATTAAATATACACAATATACTCTTAAGTAATATTGTGTAACTATCTAAGTGAATCTTACTTTTGATAATATCACGTAGATCTAATCCTAATATCCAAAGCATATAATTAAACCAAGGAATTAATATTACAATGATTATTTGGGTTAACAATGTAAAATAATACATAATAACTCAACTTAAATATAAATTAATGTTTTAAGAGTAATTATAGAATTAATGGAATTAACATATTGCTTTATCAATATGAAGAGAGAAAAAAATAACTTTTAGTGACATAATATACATGAATTGAATTACCGTCAGAAACATATGAAATTAGCATCTTACCCCTTCAAGAAATATTTAGCATTTCATTTATTTTATGCATTCTATTATCAATATAGGTTATAATTAACATGACTAACCAATAATAATCAAGAATGCATATTAACTAAGTCAGAATTATTGATATAATTAACTACATAAAGAAAATATAATTAACATAATTAGTTTATTACCAACTTACTTTATGTGTACATAAAATCACTGAAGCATGGAGTAGAAATTTAATGAATTAGATAGACCCTCCCAACTAGACCTATGATCCTAGCCATTCAAGATTTCCAAATGATAGAAAACATAATTGAAAAAAATGTGCCTATTAGACATGGCTGACTACTTACAATATTCTTTGGTACTTGATGTACCACTATTAACATCTACCTAGCTCATAAGATAGTACAAATAACCACAAATATACATCAGTATTACCATATAAAAAATTGATAAATAATTATGAAATCATAATAATGTCAACTATAGTAATAATCCATAAAATTATCAAGTGCAAAATTAAACATGTAGTCCAAGTACCACTGCAACAAGTCTAACATATAATCTAATTAAAGTAAACAACCAGTAGTCAGTTTTACGTTAGTCATAACAATGTTTTAAATATTAAAAAATATTATAAAAATGTGGGGTCATAACATCCACCCCACTTGAAAGGGATCCATTCCGATTACTAGTCAAATAGCCATGCACAATGTTACCTAAAAATATGTGCACCTTCCCAAGTAATGCTTCTTTCACTCAAAAAATACCATTGCACCAAAACCTATTATATATCTCTATTTCTTAGCTTAATGTTGTGATTTTCTAGGATTATCATAGATTCCAAATAGATCTTTTCCTCTTCCTTGACCTATAAATGAGTCCAATCCAAAACATGAGATAGATTAGATATATATTTTCTAAGCAAGAAACATGTAATACATCATGAATCCTTGATAGAAAAGGAGGAAGAGCTAGCTGGTAAGTAACAAGAATATTAATTTCCATAATATCAAAAGGGCCAATAAAATATGGAGATAAATTGGAAGGCTTATCAAACTTTATAGAACTTCTATGTGATCTAACACACAACAAAACTTTGTCACCCACATCTAATTCACTCAGAGTTCTCTTTTGATCATCATAATTATTTTTTCAATCTAAATTTTCTTTCAATTTTTTCCTTATTAATTCCATGTATATATCATACTCTAACATCAAATTAAGTCTAGCAACAACTCTATTTTCTAAGCTATCAAAACCAAAAGGAGTTCTGCACTTACACCCATATAGAGCTTCAAATGAATCCACCTTTATTGTAGAATGGTATGAATTATTGTATGTAAATTAAACAAAGTTGAGTTAATCTTCCCATTTTTTTAATTGATTTATGATGAACATGTGTAACATATCCTCAACCACCTAGTTGAGCCTTTCAGTTTGTCCATCCATTTTTGGATGATATGAAAAACCAAAATTCAGTCTTATTCCAAAGGGTGTCATCAAAGTATGACAAAATATTGAAGTAAATAAATTATCATAGTTTTAAACAATCACTTTATGTATGCCATGAAGTTTAAGAACTTCTTTCACTAAATTTATGATAAACACAGAAGCATCATCTGTCAAATTTCTAGCAATGAAGTGGCTAACTTTAGTGAACTTATCAATTACCATAAGGATAATATCATACATTCTAATTGATTTAGGTAGCCCCACAATAAAATCAAGTGAGACAACAACCCACTTTTCTCTTAGAATGTTATGAGGGTACAAAAACCATTTTGGATGACAATTCTTAGATTTAACTCACTAACATTCTAGGTATTTTACCACAGAATTAATGACATCATACTTCATTCCAAGAAAAAAATAGAGCCTTATGAACTTATGTATCATTTTTTATGACACTTGGATGAGCATAATAACATGTTATATGCACTTATTTTAGTACATAATTTCTTAACTCACTCAAACTAGGTACATAAATTATAATTTTATGCCTTACAAGGCCATCTATTTCAATAAAAAATTAAAAAAATAGCTTTTTCATAGTCTCATTAGCCAAACATGCTTTTATATCATGGTAGAAGTCATCAGCAAGTTGTTGTTCCAAAACAACACTTTTAGAAATTTCCTTGTAAAATTGACAAGGTAATAAGGTACATGCATCTACTGAGTGCATCAGCTACATGATTCTCTTTGCCTTTAACATATGATATGTTCATGTCAAAATTTATCAAAAATTATAGCCACCTACACTGGTTCACATTTAAATCATCTTGAGAAAATAAATACTCAAAGATGTAGTGATCAAACTTTACCTTGAAAGACTTTCCTAGGAGAAAATGCTTCCATTGTTTAAGCACATAGACAATGTCAGTAAGATCCATGTCATGTGTATAATAGTTATTTTCATGATCCTTTAGTTTTTGTGACTCAAAAGCCACAAATATGCCATCTTGGGTGAAGATACCACCATATCCTTTGTTAAAAACATTAGCCCAATCTTCAAAATCACCATTTGGGTCTAAAATGTTAAGAATACATGTTATTATAAGCAACACTTTTATCTTGTTAAAAGCTTCCTCACATTGAAGGGTCCACACAAATTTCTTGCCTTTGCACTACAAATAGGTAATGGGATGGGCCACACTAGAAACATTTTCAACAAAATGTCAATAATAACTAGCCAAACCCATGAAGTTGCATACTTCATGCACATTTGTAGGAGTAGGCTAATGTTGTATAGCTTTAATTTTCATTAGATCTACACAATGCCAACCTTAGAAATATTGTGGCCTGAATAATGAATTTTTTATTCATAAAATGCATATTTGGAGAGTTTTCCATACAAATTATGTTGTCTTAGTCTTTGCAAGACTAAACAAAAGTGTTAATCATGTGCAGCCTCATTTCTAGAATAAATGAGAATGTCATCAAGAAAAACTAGCACAATCTTATCCAAAAGGTCTATAAATTTGTTGTTCATTAGATTCATGAAGGTTGATGGTACATTAGTTAAGCTAAAAGGTAGAATCATGAACTTGTAATGGCCATAATGATTTCTAAAAGTTATTTATGAATGTCCTTTTTTTCATTCTCAATTGATGGTAGCATGATATCAAATCATTCTTTAAGAAGACTATAGCACCCTTCATTTGGTCAAACAAATCATCAATCCTAGGAAAGGGATAATGGTTTTTGATTGTTATCTTATTTAGTAATTAGTAATAAATGCAAATCCTCAATATATTATCCTTTTTCTTCACAAATACCACTAGAGCACCCCAAGGGGAGACACTTAGACATATTCTTCCACTGTCCAAGAGTTCTTGCAGCTAAACTTTTAATTCTTTTAATTCAGCTACATTCATCTTATAGGGGGCTTTAAAAATAGGGGCGATCTGAGCATTATATCAATGGAAAATTCAAACTCCCACTTAGGTGATAAACCAGGTATCTTTTCAAGAAAAACATCCATGAATTCCCTCAATATAAGAAAATTTATGTTTACTAACTCCTTTTCCTTGGGTAATTCCTATAATTGGACTGCATAAAGCTTGCAACCTTTTCTAATAGCCATTTTTAGTTGTAAGCCTGAGAGTGTTTCACATCTTTTTTAGACCTTCTATACCTTGAAATTCTACAAATAATCCAAGGTAATTGATGTAATTCACTTTTTTCACACATAATTAATCATGGATTGATGTTCATGCAGCTAATCCATCCCAAGGATGAGACCATAAGACCCTAAAGGCATAGGAAACAAGATTCACCTTAGTCTTGAAGACACCATGATCAAGTTCTACTTATCTAAGCACTCAAGAATAGTTACTTTCTTACTGATATCAAACTCAACCTTCTAACCTTATCTTATCAAGATAGGTTTGATTTTACATTGTTTAAAAGTAAAAAGAGAGATAAAACAAATAGATACATGTTAATTGATCAAAATAGTCAAGTCAAAACCATTTAGTATACCTCAGGTTTCAATTTGAGTGGCCTAGAGATTAACATTATAATTATCAACAACAACATATACCTTATGATTGGCTACTTGGCTTGAATTTAGTTTAGGATAGTCCTTTTTATAGTGGTTGTCACCATATTCCCAACAAATAATAGGTCTAGAAGATGTTACTAAAATAGTAATAACACCCATGGTAGGGCCATGTTGGGTGTTTTGGTATTTTTCTTTCTTAAAAGAATTAGATTTAGATGATCCATGAGAATTGAAATTTCTATTATGATTAGAAAAAATACTGAAATTCTTATTGCCACCATAAAATTTATGGTTCTGATTTGATTTCCAAAAGTTCTTATTTATTGGAGAAAGCCTTCTCATTTTAGACTATTTTTTTTGTCTTAAATTCTTGTCTCGCGATTTGGTGAGAATTTGGTTTTTCCTCAGCCCTGGAGGTTGATTCAAGTGTTGTAGCCAAATTCCTTGGGTTCATCATATTGACGTCATGCATCAATATTTATTTGAGCCTAAGTTTGAACTTAGTAATCTAGGTTTCTTCATCATGCATATAGTTCACATGATGCAACAAATTTAGAAACTTGTTTTCATACTAAAAAACATACATGTTTTCTTGCTTTAGAAGCTGAAAATCAATGATTTTTTGCTCTTTACAATTATCATTCAGGTATCTTTTGAAAATTTGAGTCTTAAAAATAGACCAGGAAAGGTTCAATTGTTGACATAATTCAATAGCACAAAGATGATTCCACCACAAAGTTCAAGAACCAACCAAATGATAGGCTACTACCCTATATTTTATGTTTGATGGCATGTTATGAAATTTGAAATATTTATGCAAGTTTACTTGCCATGCATTGGCTACCTCACTTGATTCCTCATCTAAAAATATAGGTGGTGGAAACTTCTTTAGTTCTTTGATAATTAGGTTAACTATGGTCAAAGGTAGATATTGAATCACATGTCCTTCTACTTGCCTCATTTCCAATATGGGTACATCCTCTTGGGATATCCCTATAATATTGTTTATCCTTTATTATTGGTTATCAATCTTATCTTGCAAGTTGTTAAGGGCTATCAAGATTACAATAAAGATCTCATAATTCTTATCAATTGGATTCCCAATGACTACATCAACATTTGGTACCTCAATATTATTATCAACATTATTTATGGGTAGCTCTTCTTGGTTATGAATGGGGATGTAGCCACGATGACCATTTATTCATCCTCTTCTTCTACCCTTAAATGGGTTGACATTAAAAGGGTTATTGTGAATTCTTCCTCTACTTGATCATGTTCTAACCATCCTAAGAGTTATAAAGTGATAACTTAGTAGATTATAAAAGTTTTAAAGAAGAAAATTTATTCCCAAAGTTCTCTAGAGCAAAAAATTTATTTGATACTAGATGAAACAACCCCAAATTTTTTTATTTAGAATCATGTATCATAGTAGGTTTTAGATCCATGTTGAACCTAATACTTCTCTTGATGATGAAAGTGATAAACATTTAGTGCACTCACTTATACACAACTAAAACTAAAGGAGGTAAATTGAGGTAATTAGCTAGAGGTAACTACATATAAAAGGTGTTATGGGAAAGCATGTTACCTTAGCATATGTTTTATGGGGTTTATTGTGTATCAGGGTACACATATATGGATAGGACTCAAGTACCATATGTGGCACTCATATTTTGACATTGAACATTTATAGGTCCTTAAGCTTAGATAGATACCTCACTCTCCTTAGTGGGTCTCAATCCCACTAGAGTATGGTTAAGCTCAAATATTATTTTAACTAAGAAGGTAACTATAACATCTTAGGTTATCATTCAGTTTAAAATAGGTTTATGTTAAAAGTACAAGTTACTAACCTCATAATTAATCATGATTTTAGACAATTAATCATAATAGGAACCAAAAATCAATTCAATCACGTGTATATTTTTAATCAAATATAGCACAAAAACATTATTTCATAAAAGAGAGAATATTAAAAACATATTTAAAACTCAAGGTTTCATAATGGTACTGATCGAGGTCATAAACACCTCACAACATTTAAGTTCACCACACCATTACCTTAATAGTTCACACAACACTCATTTATTAAACATCAATGCCATTATTAGAATAATGATCAATGATATAGTTATGATCAATATCGACATTCATCAAATAAATTTTAGGCAACCTAAAAATGAATCCATATAATGTCATTATATTGGCATAGCCAATGCGGCATTATAAAATAATATATTTCAAGACATAATTCATCCAAGGTATCGAATTAATTAATTATCTAATCATTTCAAGGGAAAGAACCTATTTACTAATCCAATAGTTAAGTCATTCTCAGATAACCACTATTAACATAATCATTCATAAGAAAGGAATTTATCAAAGGAATCAATTCTTTTCATATAATATATCCATTATTATCAAAGGAAATTCATACATAATGAGCCATCGTATTCTAAAATTGAACAAGTATAGTTAATATCATATTAAAATGAATTAGAAGAGAGCAGTAATTGATTTACATACAATATAATACAACACAAACACATACAAATTGAATTGAATCAAGTATCAAGTTAAGTGGAACCTAAATAAAATGTTTTATTTAAGGAAATTTTACAAATTTATGTTGGGCAAGCCATGGGTAGCAAAGCAAATAGATTCAGCTATCATAAGGAAAAGTAAAAGTACATGTAATCCAAGGAAATAAAAATCAGAAAGTATGCATGCCTCAGTCATATATTTATGAAATATTAAATGAAGTAGAAAAATCTATTCATCTTTCTCATTTCATATAATTGAGTATGGTTGAAATATTAGATTCAAAACAATCCATATAAGACCTTACAACTTCATCTTATAACATAACTAACCTACGTAGAAATATTATGCATGTGAATAAAACATTTTAATTAGATGAATGGAATAGACCAAATTATAATTCATTTATTATTAAATGAAAGAACACAAGTAATATTTTTCAGATCTAATATATGTAGTATACATACCTTTATACATAACCATGAATGTCTGAAATGTGTTTTAGGAGTGAGGATTTTATTTATGTTTTTGTATACACCAACAACTAGTAATATTGAGTAACTCATGCATTGTTGAAACAACTAAGAAACCCATATTCCATGCATCTATGTAATTGGATACATAATATATATTGTGATATATCAAAGATAATTATTAATCTAGTGTAAATGCTTAAATTAATTTTGTGTTTTATAATCAAGACAACATAGTATGTGTCTAAGTGTTTATATAATCAAATCAAAATATTATTATTACATTAAAATAGAATTCTCAATATCAAATATACACAATATTCTCTTAAATAATATCATGTAACTATCTAAGTGAATCCTACTTTTGATAACATCATGTAGATCTAATCCTAATATCCAAAGCATATAATTAAACCAAATAATCAATAATATGATGATTATTTGGGTTAACAATATAAAAGAATTCATATTTACTCAACTTAAATATAAATTAATATTGGAAGGGTAATTATAAACTTAATAGCATTAAAATAATGTTTTATCAATATGAAAAGAGTTAATTGACTTTTAGTAATGTAATATACATGAAGTGAAGTACCTTCAACAATATATGAAATTAGCCTCTTACCCCTTCAAGCAATATTCAACCTTTCATTTTTTTCCACATTCCATTATCAACATAGGTTATCATTAACATGACTAACCAATAATAGTCAATATTTCATATTAAGTAAGTCACAATTATTAGTATAATCAACTAAATAAAGAAAACATAATTAAAATAATTAATTTATTACCAACTTACTTCATGTGTACATGAAATCACCAAAGCATGGAGAAACAAGTGAATGAATTGAATAGGCCCTCTCAACCAACCCTATGATCCCAACCATTATTGGCCCTTAACACCCCAACCATTAGTAGGATGGTGGTTGTAAGAATGATGGACATGAAGGGAATTTTGAGCAATCAGATTTCCAAACTAGAGGACATTTTGACAATAAAATAATTCAAAGAAAGACAACCACTCCATTTTTAGGAAAGACAAGAATAATTAATTCATATTCTATATAAATTAAAAGAAGGGATAACTTTAATAAACTACCAAATGATATATAATATATTAACAATTAATCCATTGTATAGTTTTTGAGATAACCATCTTGGATCCCCATCTAACTTTATGGTTAGCCTCAACCATCCTGAATGCCAATTTATACCTAGGTATATAATATACCAATTATTTTAATCATTTAGGTCTAGTCTAGGAATAGTGACTCACTAACCATGCAAACATATACAACACACAACCAAATCATGAAGAAACATAATAATCTAGATAAATTATTTATTGCATTCAGACATACATAATATTCAAACCAGAAATAATATAAGCATTTCTAATATTTATAGGTTCAACACAACCCAGGTATTCAATAAATATAAATGAAACTCCTTTAGACTTATTTGACACCCTCATAGACCTAGTATAATATAACCATGTATGTTCATGCTAACTTCATTTGGGTGAGCCGTTAAGTCTTACACAGGAGCCAAACATATAGCAACAACCAACTTAATCATACCATATAGAATCAAATTCAATAACAAACTCAATTAATATAAGCATTCAATTATATTCAAGAATCTTGTGGCTGAATATTTAAAATTCAATCAAAGTATAACACCAAAACCCATTTAACTATTCCTTTAAGAATCATGACACATAGATATAAAGTGTAGTCAAGGATATCAAAACCCAATCAAATTTAAAGTCCATGACACCTGAATGCATAAATACAATCAATATACAACATAATCCCAATCGACTTTGCCTTAATTAATCATGTCATGATTATATACTATGCAGTCAAAGATACAAAAAAAAAACCCAAATTAATAAAATGATAATACAATGTGGCCTGGAGAATATAACACAATCAACTATATCAAGAATAACATCAAAATTCTTGAGAATCTTCATAGTAAAAGTAAACACGAACCCTATAATGAATCATGTTTCATGGCTACACATTAACTTAATATGCCTTCTTAACAACCCAATATAAAATTCATTCCAAAACGAATCCAATATAGAAACCTTTTTTAAAAAAACACTCGACATTCTCAATGAATTTAAAATAATCAAACATAGTTATACCAAAAAATAAGTAGCATGAATTGAATATACAGTCAAAAGATACCAATGGATGAGAATCATATTAATATCTTAAATAACCATTATAATAGTAAATGACTTGATTTGAATAAAATAAGAAACAAACACAGTCACTTTATAAAGAGAACCCCAAACCTTTATAGAATCATCAATATATAAAACATGCAAAATCTCCACCAATCAATATCATCAAAAACACTAAGTCAAAACTCATGCCGTATCTCATATTGAAAACATATTCACTATAATGAAAACCTAACTGACTATCAATGTCTTAGCATACAACCAAGGAAGGAACATCATGGTTCAAATAAAACCAAGAAACCTCATCAAGATATCGTAATATACATATTAGGATTTAACCAGGTTGAGTCCATATAGTTGTTGCACATAAAAACAAAACATAATATATCTATACAAAAATGAGGACCTAAAACCTTCATGAATAAGTTTATGGAATACCCATAAAGACATATATACATAGCAAAGCAATAAAACTACCATCCATCCATTTTTAACATAGAATAGGCAATCCTTATAGGGTAACAAAAATAATAAAACCCATGAAACTTTTCCATATACATAGTCAACAAAATATACTCTAAATCCAAGATTCAACTGATACAACCCTATATATATATATATATATATATATATATATATATATATATATATATATATATATATATATATATATATATATATATATATATATGTGTATATATATATATATATATGTATATATATATATATGTATATATATATATATATATATATATATATATATATGTATATATATATATATATATATGTATATATATATATATGTATATATATATATATATATATATATATATATATATATATATATATTCAATTTTATATGCAAAATGTTAAATATCGATTCAGATCAAATCTCATCAAGGTTTGCATATGCATCCGAAAGTCCTAAGACTTAAGGATGCATATGAAACCTTTTAATTTTTTCAAGATTTCATCAATAAAACAAAATAACTAGGTAAAAAATATAGCTTACCTTTAAGCGTAGAGAGAAATATCAAAAGCTAATAAGATAGAAACCAACACCTTCAATTTTCCAAGATGTGAGTCCAAAATATAAGATGACCACGTTAAAAACCTAGTTGAGCTCCACTCTTTTCCCCATTTCATTTGCATATTTCTAACCCATTAAACTCTTCGCATCCACTACCTAATTCCCCATACCTTCCATCCAGTTTCCCCATACCCATTCAATGTCTGCATTGAATGTGAGGAGATAGAAATCCTCCTACATTCCCTTATGCAATCCCTTGCTAAATTTTTCATTGAATACAATGGTCATTAATTGAACTATCCTGAAGGATCAATCAACCAACCAATAATCTAGCTAATGAAAACATAGATTAAGGCTTCATCAACACAATTGAAAATAATAAGATTGATTAACATCCTAACTCCCAAGTTTTATGTTGCTATGAAACTAATCAAACCATAAATATTAATAATCCTATTAACATTAATCCATAGTATTCCATCTACTATACATTGATCTAAATAAAAATTAAACCATGTTTAATATTAATGTTAATTCCATTGCATAATATATCCAAGATATGAAATAAACATACCACCACCTTATTAATATGTGGTTTTTATATAGTCTAGGGAATAGTCCAAAGGGGTGTCAAGGGTAAGTTTAGGTAGGTCCTTAGGTAATTCATCCAATTAGGTTATTAAAATATATACATGTGTGCATGAGTAAAATGAATTTTGCATAGGAACAGACGTGAGTTAGTTACAGAGGCAAAAATGAAAGACTATTGTTGAAAATAAAATAATAGAATATAACAACTATGCAACCAACCATTATAAAATTACAAGCAACGTACAATGAAATACAATAAGTACCAATGTTTTGAAAGTGACATTATCCAAGACTAATTGAGATGTTTAAATGATGGAAAAAATAACCAAAAATAAGTATACCTATTAAACTTGTCTGACTACTCAAAAATTTCTTCAAGACCTAATGTTCCACTGCTAGCATCTACTTAGCTCATAAGATAGTACCTATAACCATAAAATTAAATTAATAGTACCATATCAAAAAGTTGATAAATAATTAAAGAATCATAATAATATCAACTACAGTAATAATCCATAAAATTATCAAGTGCATAATTAAATATGTAGTCCAAATATCACTACAACAAGTCTAACATATAATCCAACTGAAATAAACAACTAGTATTCATTTATACATCAATAATAACAATTTTTTAAACCATAAAAAAAATTATAAAAAAGTGGGGTCATAACATCCTCCCCCTTTAAAAGGGAGCCATCCCAAGGACTCATCTAATAACCATGCATAATGTTTCCTAAAAATATATGCATCTTCCCAAGTAGTGCTTCATTAGATTAGTAGGTCCCATTACACTAAAAATTGATGTATATATATGTTTCATATCTTAATTCTATGATGGTATAGGATTCACATTGGTTTTAACTAGATCTTTTCCTCTTTTGTGACCTATAAATGAGTCTAATAAAAAACATGAGATGGATCAGTTATATATTTTTTCAGCAAAGCAACATGACATACATTATGAATCCTTGATATAAAAGTAGGAAGAGCCAACTAGTAATAAATATGACTAATATTTTTCACAATGTCAAAGGGCCTGACAAAACATGGAACTAACTCAGAGGCCTTACCAAACTTTATAGAATGTTTATGTGGTTTAACATGCAGAAAAATTGTCACCCATACTAAATTCATGAAAATTTCTCTTTTGATTAGAATAACTCTTTTACCAATCCAAATATACTTTCAAATTTTTCCTTATTAATTTCATCTTTCTATCATATTCTATCAAAAAATTAGGTCTAGCAATAGCTCTATTTTACAAGTTATCACAACCAAGAGGAGTTCTAAAATTATTCCCATATAGATCTTTAAATGGATCCATATTTATTATAAAATGGTATGAGTTATTATATGAAAATTCAACTAAATTGAGTAATCTTCCCATTTATTTTGTTGATCCATGACATACATGCATAACATATCTTCAACTACTTGGTTGAGCCTTTCAGTTTGTCCATCCATTTTTAAATGATATGAAGAATTTAAATTTAGTCTTGTTATGAAGGTTGTTTTCAAGGTATGTCAAAATATTAAATCAAATAACTTGTCACAGTCTAAAATAATTGCTTCAAATAAGCCATAAAGTCTAGCCACTTCTTTCATGAGATGTTCTGAAAACATGAAAGCATCATCCATCAAATTTCTAGTAATGAAGTGGCCAACTTTAGTGGCCTTATCAATTAACACAAGGATAATATCATTCTTGTTCCATGATTTAGGTAGCCCTTTAATAAAATAAATTGAGGCTACAACCCACTTTTCTCTTGGAATATCATGAGGGTACAATAGCTCTTTGAGATGACAATGCTTAGCTTTAACCCACTAACATTTCAGATATTTTTTCACAAAATCAATGACATCATGCTTCATTATAGGCCAAAAATGTAACCTTCTCATCTCATTTATCATTTTTTTACACCTAGATGAGCATAATAATGTGATTATGAACTTATTTTAGCATAAAATATCTTAAGTCACCAAACTAGATACATAAATTTTATTTTTATACCTTACAAGGCCATCTGTTTCAAAATAAAATTTAACAATTATCCTTTTTATAGGCTCATTAGCCAAACCTTCCCTTACATCATGGCATAATTCATCTACAAGATTCTATTCCAAAATAGCACTTCTAAAATTTTCTTGTCAAACTGACAAAGCAACAAGGTATGTGTGTCCACTAAGTGCATCAGCCACCCAATTCTCATTGCCTTTGACATATGATATGTACATGTAAAAAAAATTCAAAAATTATAGCCACCTATAATAGCACACATTTAAATCATCTTGATAAAATAAATACTCAAGGCTATGATGATCAGACTTCACCTTAAAAGGCTTTCCTAGAAAAAAATGCTTCATTGTTTAAGCACATGGACAATGTTAGCAAGATCCATGTCATGTGCATAGTAGTTATTTTCATGATCCTTTAGTTTTCATGACTCATAAGCCACAACTATTCCATCTTAGGTTAATATGCCTCCATATGTTTCCTTAGAAGCATTAGCCGAAACTTCAAAATCACCATTTGGGTCCAGAATGATAAGAATAGGTGTTGTAAGTGGCACTTTCAACTTGTTAAAAACCTCCTCACATTGAGGGGTCCACACAAATTTATTGCCTTTATACTGAAAAGAGTTAATGGAAGCGACACACTAGATTTTTTTCAAAAAAACACTGATAATAATTAGCCAAACCCATGAAGCTATACACTTCATGAACATTTGTAGGAGTAAGCCAATCTTGTATAGCTTTAATTTTTGTTGGATCTAAAGTAACACTAGCCATAGAAATAATATGGCCCAAATAATGAATTTATAATACATAAAATACATATTTGGAGAGTTTTCCATATATATTATGTTTTCTTAGTCTTTGCAAGATTAAACGAAGGTGTTGATCATGCTCAGCCTCATTTTTAGAAAAAATGAGAATGTCATCAAGAAAAACCAACACAAACTTATCCAAGAAGTCTCTAAATATGTTGTTCATTAGATTTATGAAGGATACAAGTGAATTAGTTAGGAAAAAAGGTAGAAAATGAATGCGTAATGTCCATAATGAGTTCTAAAAGTTGTTTTATGAATGTCCTCTTCTTTGATTCTCAACTGATGGTAGCCTGATCTCAAATCAATCTTTGAAAAGATTTCAGTACCCTTCAATTGGTAAAATTTGTCATCAATCCTAGGAAAAGGATAGTAGTTTTTTATTATTACCTTATTTAGCAAGTGGTAATCAATACAAGGCCTTAATGTACCATCCTTCTTCACAAAGACCGTCGGAGCACCTTAAGGGGACACACATGGCTGGATGCTTCTACTATACAAGAGTTCTTGTAGCTAAAATTTTAATTCTTGAAAGTCAACTACACACATCTTAAAATTATTAAAAAATAGAAAATTCTACATTCCCCATTTTTTCTATGGCATTAACCATGCATCTAAATACATATGCAATGCTCAGTTTATTATTGTATCAACCATACTAGAAGATATTGACCAACATTTTAACAATAATATCATTGAAGAATTATTACATCAGCCATCTTTTCAATCCTACTACATTTTTCATATGACACTAAACTAACCATCCTTACCTCATTATACTATATTGACCAATTGTAAGACTACATTAGATAACCTTAATATGATATCATCAACCATACCATACCATATCAACTATCTTGGCTATTTTCATAATGAATCAACCATGCCAAATGATATTGGGTAGATTTATTATTAATCACATTAATGAATTCCCATAATATTATCAAAGTAAATTTCATACTACTTATAAAATTCATAATCCTAACAAACACATTTTAACAAGTGCATATTTTTTTCCTTCAACCATAATGAATTCCCTTAGCCTAGTTTTCAACTTTTTGTCACCTACCCATTATTCATCCTATTTTTAGCTCTATTTTTTTGATTGTTGGGGAAATTTTAATTACATGGATTTTATTTGGTGCTTCAATTTCGTAATCTAATTCATTTTATTATAATTTGACAAAAATAGACAATTATTGCACTTCATTGTTGTATGACTCTAGTCATAGTAGAAATGTGTCCACTAGTAGACATATCTCCTCATCCGCAAGTGATGATAACTTAAATATCTAAATTTGGATACACATAGATTTGATTTCAAAAAATATAAAAATATAAAATGAATAGTTTTCACCCTTTTATACTAAAATTTTAAAAAATGTTACCCTTTAGTTATTTATCAGTAGATTCTATTTTATGCCCATATCTTTATTTCTATTGGTCCTTTTCATGAACTGAAAGCATCTTGAGAGTCCTAAGGACATAGGTAATTTTAGGTGTTAAAATAACATTTTTTGCATAAAATATAATTTTATCCTTTTCTTCTAGTCTACATTTTGTGTTCTACACATTACGCACCTTTTTCATGAACTACACATGCATCATTCTCTACATTCAACAAGGTAAGTGAAGGTATGTATTTTAATTTAATTTTATTTCATTGACTATCAACATTTATTTCATCATTTCATTTGATTTATCTCAACTATTATGTTGTTATGTTCTTTCCCAAAGCACCATCTGATGTAACACTATTGTGACATGTGATGAGCTTCAAGTGGGGCATATGTGTGCACACAATATTTTTCACTTTATCATTTACTAACACTTTATCTTGTAGTAACTTGTCAATCTCCCTAAGTACACACATTAAAGGGTGAACCAATAAATGGGTAGACATGCTTGTGGTTATTTATAAGTTTTTTTCTATCCATATCATGATCTTATCATTCATACTTTCAATTAAGCTTCTTTAAATTTTTCTTGTTAACTATCTTATTTCATCATATTTTATTTAGTTGTGTAAGTTTCCTTATATCCTATGGTAATGATCAGGCTGATACCATATTTTTTACACCTTCTCCCTTCTTGTGTTATATCGACCAACTCGATGTAGTTATAAGCCTATTTTTTTACATTCATACTATATCATCTTAGCCGATGTCATTCAATGCCATCTAAAATATTTTTATTGTATTATTCATTGAATTAGATCTTAGGGTTGGTTTTGGTTATTGGAAAACTATATATAGGTGTCATATATCACTCCATACATATCATATACACTCTATTCACTCTAATTTCACTTGCCCTTCTATTGTAAGTCATATTTGGAGGACTTAATTTAGAATCTAGTCTTTATGGATGCTTTTCTTGTTGAAGTATTATAAATTCACTAGGAGGAACTTTATTGATCTAAAGACTTTTGTCCATCCTTTGAAGTCATTTTAGCCAAAATATTTTATTGTAAAGCACCATTGGCCAAGGGGGAGATTGACATTCATGGTTCCACTCCAAGGTAATTATTTATAAGCTTATACACTTTCCTTTATTTACTTAGTATAGTATATTTTGCTTGTTACTTAGTGAACGAATGTGTGTGTATCATTTTCTAGGTTCTATGTATAAAAAAATATGATGGTGTAGTTGTATTTCTTAGACTTTCCATATTCCATTTTAAATTTCATAGACCCTAATTCTTAGACCATAAAACCTTATTTTTTTTTATCATTTCAGTCTTTCCACCTTAATTTAATTTAATATATGTACATAAATAATTACAATGCTCATTTATAATCACTTACTTATATAGATTTATAGTTAGAGCTATTTTTTTTGATATAGGCGTAGGCTTTAGAACCCATTCTTCTTTGTATTTGTAATATAGGAAGCCTTATTCTATGTCTAGGGATCCATTGGTCACTATCTTAATATTAAGAATCACAATATTTATTTGATTAACCTTCTCTTAAAATCAATATATTGAGATAGGATAGTTGTAGGTTAATCATATCCCATGCATATAGATACAACATCCTTAAGTTACTTCTTTCTTTGTTTCCAATATAGCATGTAGTTATGTTTTAGACATTTTCTCTTTTCTAGTAGGGTCCTTAGGTTTTTAAATATAGCTAATAACAATTCTTGGAATTCCTTACATAAATGTGATCTTAAATGTATTGGTGATGTTGAGAGGGTCAATACTTAGCATTTTATATTATATAAAGACTTATATATTCAATGCCTTTATTGTTTTGATTATGGAATAAATGGGAGGAATTACAGAAGGTAGAGGAAGATATTTTTATTTTAAAATAGGAAAAACTTTTGGAATATGTGTTATTACCTATGATGTTGTAGGCTATGATTGAGCTTGAGACACATCTCCTCTAGTTCTTGAAACCAAAGGAGTGGAAATAGCCATTTGAAATTCTACACTATACATGTAAATTATAAGACTAATATCCACCTTTATAAATATTCTACCATAAACCTCTTTTACATGAAACTCCTTAGGAATCATGGCCTCAACATTGGGTTGTAGAATTGGCTTGTGAGAAGGGGAACTGAGTGGTGTATCTTCTAGTTCTAGAATAGGGTGAGAAGGGGGACTAACATCATGCCTTTTAGGACTAATGGGATATTTTTTAAGATACATGTAATTTCCATTATGTAGTTCCCTATAATATTTTTCCTTGTGAATGAAGAAAAAAACTAGAGGAAAAATAACAGGTGACTAAATTCCCTGAGGTGAAGGAGTTTTTTGAACCAGGTGCAAGAGGAAATCCTTGTAGTATCTATATACTTATGTTTTAAATAGTATAAATAACATATTATTATTTATTTGGTGACTTATATATCTCCCCCACTCCCATAAATTCAAATATTCTTAAAGTTTCTAATAGGATTCCTATAGCTTGCACTTTTATTATAACCTCCCCTTCATATTGAGTATAAATTAATATTTGATATAATCTATGTGGTTCATGATGGTATACCACTTGGACATTTCATCTTAATGGTACTAAATGAGTTTCCACTCTTCCACAATGGTCCCATTGTTTGAGTTTATTGGAAGGAAATAAAAATGAGGACTGGTGGGTTGTAACATTGGTTATCAATTACCATACATTCAATAGAGACCTATGAAATCTAAGAATTAGGTGATTCACCATGGATTTTTTTATACTTTTTAGAAAATAATCTAACCCATTGATAATTCGACGATAAATTTCTTGATCTAACAATTTTTTAGGAAACATTTTTAGGTAATGTAAATGGAGCTTCCAAAATTCCATCCACTCTAACTATGGTGCAGTCTAGATAACACCAACAACCAAAAATTATGGCCAATAATATACTTATCTCTTTTAATAATGCAAGCATAGGTTTTTAATTAATGGTTATATAAAATGGTGTATAAAACAAATCACCAATAATCTTATTGGTTTGTTTATATTTATGAATATATACCCTAAAAAAGGATGTATGTATTGGAAATCTAGAATGAAGGGTCCATGCAGGAATATCTAGGAAATATATTGAGGCACAAATTGTTCAACTAAATAAGATAACATGAAAAACATTCATTATGCTTAACACTTAAAAAAATTTGCTTTAAATTCAAGAAAATAAATTCTCCAAGGGTTTGGATTTTTCAATCCTCTATTATCATACCAAGAAGAGTACCCACTTATCATATAATCTACTTATATCCATAGATTTTAACAATATGTTCACCAAATCCATCCTTAATTTAAACACTTACCTAAATTTTATAATAGGAATTGAGATGATATTTTGTTTTCACATAAATAATTTGGAATCTTTAGCCTAATATATAAATAATGTCATTGTTATTTATCCATTATATGGCTACCTTCTAGTTTTATAAAATGTTTGGTCAAGCTAATAAATAATATCTTTCATAAGAAACACTATATTTATATGCCATTCACTTATTATTTTTCATTGTTTATAATATAACATTATTGCAAAAAGTAACATAGAAAACATTATAAACTAGGTCTACATAAGGGTGTACCTTTGATTTAATTACCGTGTGGTGTAGTCCAACTATTATAATGGTTGAAATGCTTGATGAGTATTCTTATATGGTTATAGGAATATCATCATTATCACTCTCATCCTTGTGACGTTTAATTTCATTGAACATGGAACCATAATGCTTCAATCCCATTCCAAATTATTTAAATTCAAATGTCATGTATATAAAAATGTGATATGCACCAAATGATAAAAGGTGTTACATGTTAGCCTACATGATGGACTTGAATTTCATCATGTTCCAATAATTCTGAAATTTTCTTTCTTGAATACATAGGTTGGATTAGCTTTGAATGTGTAGGCATTCAATAATTAAAGAATCAAGAGATCAGTGAGTTTGTTTGGCTGCCTTGAATACTTTTATATTTTCAATTACATTTGAATGGATTTTGAATGTTTTAAATTTATCTTCTTTTATGTGTCTTAATTATACAAAATGGTTTTTTTAACTCATCTTATTCAAAATTTTATTTTAAACTTGTTTCCTTTGTGGGGAAATATGATCCATACACAGATTCATTTCAAAACTCAATGGGTTTTTTAGGTGCTTAGTCTTCATTTCATGATGTATGTGAATCTTTGAATTTCCTTTTCTATTGAGTTGAGTCACTTTATTTTGATAGTCATACTTTTATCACTTTGATGTCATCATGTCTCCCCTTATTTATGTCAATGTTATGTTGAAAAATAAATAATATTCAAAACTTTATTAAATGATTTAGCATAAATATTGTTCACATATGAATGTTAGAAGCATAATCACTCAGGAGGGGTGATTCAATGTCTTAAGACTTTCTTTAAATTCCTCCTTAGCATACATGAACCATCACATCAACATATATATCAAGCAATGCATAAGAAATTAGTTATACAAGCATGAAACAATATTAGACAAGATAACACACCATATATGTTGGAAACCCTCAAGGGTAAGAAAACCCACTGATCACTACAAATGAACTATAGTATTATAAGAAAAAAATATCATAATTTAGTGAAGTATGAACTCCACATGGAACACCAACCTAGCTAAGCTTTAGCAATGACCAACTTGTAAGGAAGCAAAAACCCCTATATGACTCAGCACCAACTTATCCACTTTATTTATTTGATCACCTTTACACCAATCTATTTCTCAACCAACTAATTATGACCACCTCTTCATTTCTTCACACTCTTATCCCTCTCAAACTACTTTCTAGGCCTCTTCACTCAAATAAGTCTCTTTAAGATAGATTATGTCATATGATATTGATATTCATATGGAAAAAAAATATTATATAATCATGACTAATTGTATACACTCCTTTTATGTTCTAAAATACCTCCTTCTACTCAACAATATGTTATTTTATTCACTTTCACTCTTCACACACAATAGGCCTAAAACTACTTTGTATATATACAAGATTTTTTCCCATATACCTCTTAGTCAGACATATACACTTTAAAACATGGATTATCCTTAAAATATGTATTATAACCATAATAAAAATAGGTATTCCTCAATTTAAATACCAAAACCTCTTTCAGGCTTTAAGGAAACCTAATTCAATTAGGCCTTCATTAGTTCATGTTACCCTTTGATCTTCTTGAAACACTTCCAAAATACATATAGGGTAGGAAAATTTCATATGAAACTAAAATACACCCATAATAAGATCATATTAGTTCCATGACACTTTTTATCTCCAACCACCACTTGAAGCACACCTTGTAGCACTGTTCACAATTAGGCCTTCTCATACATAGAAAGTTTGTCTTGAACTACTAAAGATTAAACACAAATTAGATAAATAACCATGGAAATAAATCACATATACATAAAATAAATGACCTTAGGATAATAATAATATGGTTTATACTTCACAATGAAAGGAAAGGGGACTCAAACACTTCTTTGCAAATAGCCCACTTAGAACTGCCAAAACACTTCAAAACCCAATCATGAATAAATTAACCTTCAACACCTGAAAGAATGCTTAACATGAAATTTTATAATTTCAAAAAATAATTTGACATATCTATAAAAATTTTAGATAAAAAATTACCAAGGTCTAATTTCAAACATTGATCTCGTAGACCAATCTTTTGACCTCAGTACACACAGTCAAACCAGAACCAGTCAAGCCATTTTGGCTTAAACATTTCAACCAATTTAAATCACTATAAAACTTTATTAAAATAATTTATAGTAAATAAAATTCCCAAATAAAAATACTATGTGAATTATATACTTTAACTCATGGCATGGATCTTCAAACTCATCACTACAACTTACTTACCCAAAACTACCAATTTACCTTAAAGCATAGTCATGATGACATTGACCTTCAAAACATATATGACCGCCTTCAAATAATTTTCATGCATATGAATTATCTTATTTTATAATTATATAATTCTAAAATATAAATATAATATATTCAAATGGGAAATATTGGTCTTGTAGACTAATCTCATGATCCTATATCTCAATGTCTTATCTAAACCAGACAAGTCAAATTATGAGAAACTTTTTCATCATATTCACTGACCTCAAAAAATTATATAAAAAATTAAAATTTTTAACAAAATATCTATATTATTGGTTTTATCACTATGTCATGATAACCCATTCCTAATCATCTTCTCATGATTGCCTGGGTTTTTCATTATTTTCATCATAAAATCTATTAGCGACTAGCTAACTTGGATGACTAGTTTAGAAAATTTGAGGGATAAAAAATAGATATAAACCATCATGGACATGAAAAATGAGTCTCAAAATTCATCCTCCATCCATTTACATAGTTTGACTTGGTCAATTCTGACTGCTAAAATAAATCTTTGAGAAATTTGCACTTTCCTATAGGATCTACTCACACACCTAAAAACTCAATCACACTTGGAGATTTTTAGGAGAGTTTAATATAACCTCAAATATATTTTATATTAATTTTATACCATTCTAGGCTATTTTGAAAAATATATTTCACATTAGGTCCTTGCTAGGGTTTTAGAGATGTTTAACACAGGTTTTGGTGTTAACAATTGTTCATAAAGGATTTATTCTTAAATACAAAACCAATTAATATAGATATTATATAATGACCATCCCCATATTTTATTAACAACTCAGGTTACCATGTAGAGGTTACATGTGCTAATGAACACTTGAAAGTCATTCTTGGGTTTTCATGCCTTTATTTTGTGTACTCGATAGACATCAAAATCACTTTTCATGCCTTTTATAGAAACAAATGACCTTAAAATTTGTTAAAATGATTGAAAAAACATATAATACCTTTTGAAACACTCATATGTATATAATTTCCTTGGAAATAGAACCTCGTACCCCATTAGGCCATAATCTCTCTTTGTTCTCTTAAACCTTGACCTGCAAACCATATTAGGCCTTAAAACTGACATTCATGCCTCTTTCCATGTGATATCCACCTCAATAAAATACTCAAGAAAACTCTCTCATTATAAAATAGTTCCATACATCCTTAATATGTCTTGACGATAGATCAAGATGCCTCATTAGCCCAGGCAGGGTCTAGAAATGGTTTAGTTGCAGACTTGATCTATAGGTCATACCCATGTAGGCTCAGACTAAGACTCTTATGAGTGATCTAATGATTCACATACATAATAAAATAACCTCATACAATATCTCATTAATTTTTGCACTCATCTCACCAAACCATCATACTCATACATTCTCACAAGGTCTCTTTATGTTATGACTAGTGCCATGACTAGGCTTCTTAAGTACTTGAAATATGAAAACTGACCTTGAAACAATTTTTAAAGTATCTAAACTTCACTTAAATTATAATACAATTATAAATAACCTTTCACAATATTGTGCTTACTTACTTCACCAAACTTGATTATGCACACCTTCTCATAGGGTCTAAACTATGCTTCTCAAGACACCTTGTACTCAAGAACTAGCACTCAAACATGATTACCTGAATGATTAAAAAAAAACTCATAAAAAATTAATATCAAACCAATTCAACTCTATTTACATCAACTAATATAAGAATCATTAGGTTTCCTTCAATTTCTCTCTCAATAAAAGAGACATTTAGGTCGACTTCAAATTCTCTCTTGTCACATGGATTCCTTATCACATCAATCAAACAAGATCATACCTCAAAGACCATTCACCATGAATATTCACCATATGTACCTTGACATAAATTACATCACCCTTGACATCAATGACAACACTTCTTAGAAAAATCCACCTTTGTCATTGATGGAAAATAAACTACAACTTGATCATTCTCATCTCATCTCCCCTATCCTGGTCTTTCTTCCTTCTTCTAATTTGTACCCCTTTTAAATTAACTATAAATGGTCATACATACTAAAAATTATGGAACCAATAATTCTTATTCTTTGGAAACTATACTCAGAAAATCTTTTATGCTTATCAACAACTACACTTGGAGCTTATGAATAATCTAAATAGCTCCCCCTCAAACCAAGCATCCATCATGCTTTTGCTAACTGAAGTGTGTTTCCATTAATCCTAATGGTGTCACCCATATAAATAGGGAACTAAAACAACACAAGCTCAGGATATTCTAGATCTTCATGTTCTCACAAGATTGAACATCTTTCAAGATCCTTTTAATATTGATTAGTCCTTTTGGCTTGACCTCTTCATCATCTATGTGGTCAAAAATCTGAGCCGATAATGAACATTCCTTAACTTTATTCCTCATCTAAATTATGATCTATCATATAAAATATTCCACTTGGGCTTATAGACTTATCATAACTCACCTTTACTTTTTTTGTTTTCCACACATTCAATTTCCTTTGCTTTTGCACTCTAGGGGATTCAACCCTCTTATTTTGACATGATGGCCTTCTACCTCTATTAGGAGAGAATCTTTCAATATGTCTTACATTATTAAAACTATATAAAACAACCTCATTCATACTTCTTGACTAATGATTCCTTTCATAATCCTATGCATATTCATTTTTAGAGGGTCTTCTACACTTTCTTAGTCTACAACCAAACTGATCACATGCAAAATAGTAACCATTAAATGAATTAATCTACCTCATATAATTATGTTTTTTGGTTTATATTTTCATGTTAACCTTATTATCTTAATTAACCTTCTCTTTGACTTGAGCTACCTCCATTTGGCCTTATTTGAAATTAAGACATGTCTCATCACTTGCAGACTTTGGATTACTCGAGATGTTATCTAGAGATCACTAATACTCTTTTAAAACTTCATAAAGGTGTTCAAATTGATATATTATTGATCTAACTCAAATTTCAAGGATTCTTTATTAGTTTCATACCTGGTGAATTCTTCCTCTTCAGATTTTAATCTAGCAATGATTATCTCCATTTGTGCTTCAATATGATTGATGATCACATCATACTCCTTGCATGTTATTCAATCTCTGCTCAAACAAACCAATATACTCTTCACATTACTTAACCAATAATCTTAGTTTGTGATTATTAATTATTTTGAACTTCAAATCCTCTAGATCACTTACCAATTATGCCTCAAGGTTAACTTTAACCTCTTCTTCATCTGATTCTTTATCATCCATAAGAATTTTCCCTTTCGAGCAAACCTTATTTTCAATTTCAATAGCCATGAATAAGGTTTAATTGTTATGTTAATGTTCATTAATATCATCATTAGTATCATATGTTCTTGTGTCACTTACATCAGATGAGTTATTATCTTCTTTGGTTTAGAAACTTCTCTTATTCTGGAATGACCCTTTCTTACCTTCATAGTTCCTAAAATATTTATTATTTTTGTTAGGATTATAAACCTTCTTATCATTTCCATGATTTTCATCATGCTTAGTCTTATCCTTGTTAAAACACTTAGATTCCAAGTGACCAATCTTACCATAGTTGAAACATTTAAAAACCAACTTACCCTTGTACTTACCAGATCCAAACCTCAATTTCCTAGCAAACATGGCTATCAATTCATCATCATTAACATCTAAGTATACCTCATCCTTGAACTTCTTGTATTTTGACTTCTTCTCATATTTTAAATTTGTTTCCTTCTTGGGATTCCTTCTTTCATTTGTTCTCATCTCATAGGTAGTCAAGATGCCATGAAACCCATCCATCTTAAGCTTATCCAAATCTTGCATGTCCTCTACTACATACACCTTAGAATAAAACTTAGGATCTAGTGATCTCAATACCTTTTGAAAAAATATACACTCTTTCACTTATTCCCCTAATCCTCTTATTAAATTGAAAACTTCATCAACCTTGAATAGGTAAGATTCAATAGTTTTATCTTCATTCATTTTCAAACTTTCAAACTATCTCTGGTGGGTCTACAATTAGGCCATCTTCACCTTGGTTTTTCCTTCATAGGTAGTCTTAAATTTTTCCCATATCACCTTGGTTGACTCATAATTTATCACCTTCACAAACTCTACCTCTGATAGGCAACATAAAATGGCAATCATTTCCTTGGAATTTATTTCACCTTCCTTCTTATCTATTTCATTAGTTGGTGGTGTAGGAGGCGGAGTGTATCCATCCAAAAATAAATACCATATATCATGTCCCATTAAAATTATATATTTCCTCATTATTATGCTCCAAAATTCATAATTAGTTCCATTTAATAATGGAGCCTTATTAGTAGAAAAAGCACCTTGAGCTTGATGACTAGCCATCCTTACTTCTAGGATCTCCTTTAGGCTGTTAGGAATAATTCAAAGGACTTTCTATGATGCCAAATTTTGGAAGTATAATAATTTAGAGGAGGGGGTGAATAATTTTATTAAAACTTTCTCTCAATTCATCCTTAACATACATGAACCATCACATCAGCATATAGATCAAGTAATGTATAAGCAACCAACTATCCAAGCATGAAACAAGATTACACAAGATAACACACCATATTTGTGGTAAAACCTCAAGGGTAAGAAACAAAATTAAACCATAAATTTAATATATTAATATAATATAAAATATCATAATTTAGTGAAGCACCAATTCCACATGGAGCACCAACACCAACTAGCTAAGTACCAACCCAACTAGGCTTTAACAAGAACCAACTTGCAAGGAGACACCAAACCACTAGATGACTTAGCACCAAATCAAAAATATAATTTATTTTATCACCTTAAAACTACCATATTTATTAACCAATTTATTATTACCACCTCTTCATCTCTTCACACTCTTATCCCTCTCAAACTACCTTCTAGGTCTCCTTGCTTAACTAGGTCTTTTTAAGATAGATTAGGTCATATGACCTTGATATTAATATGTATACACACTATTTAATAATAATTAATGATAATATACAATCCTATTATACCTCCTTATTATTAAAAATATGTTATTTTATTTGTTTTCACTCTACATATATAATAGGCCTAAAATTGCCTTGTATATATACAAGGCTTTTGCTCATTTACCTCTTGGTCAGCCATATACACTTGTAAAATTATATTATCCTTAAAATATTTATTATAAAAAATTAAATAAAATAATAAATAATCATAATATGTCATCCTCAACTAAAATTACCAAAACCTCTTTTCGACCTTAAGGAGACCTAATTCAATTAGGCCTTCATTAGTGCACATTACCCTTTGATCATCTTGGAAAAATTTAAAACTACATACATAGAAGTAAAACTCAATATTAAACTCAAATATACCCATATTAATCTCATTTTATTTCCATGAAACTATTTATCTTGAACCATCACTTAAAGCACACCTTGTAGCATTGTTCACAATTATCCCTTCTCATACACAGAAAGTCTATCTTGAACTACTGAAGATTAAACACAAATTAGGTTAAAAAACATGGAAATAAATAAAATAAAAATAAAATAAATTAACTTATGGTCATAATAATATTATTTATACTTCAAAACTTAGATCAATGGGACTCAAACACTTCTCTGCAAATAGCCCACTCAGAACTGCCAGAACACTTCAAAACCCAGTCATGAAAAATTTGATCTTAAAAAAATTGAAATAAAACTTACCATGACCACTGATACTTTAAAATATTTTTTATAATATCTATACCACTATTAAATATAAAAATCATAAGGTCTAATGTCAAATATTAGTCTTGCAGACTAATCTTTTTACCTTTGTACACATAATCAAACCAGAACCAATCAAGCCATTTTAGATTCAACATTTAAACCAATTAAATTAAATATGATACATTTTTTAAAGAATTTATAGGACATAAAAGTACCCAAAAAATATCATTTTCACTATATACTTCAACTCAAGGCATAGAGCCTCAAACTCATCATTGCAACTTGATTACCCAAAACGGCCAATTTACCTTAAAGCATAGTCATGATGGCACTAACCTTCAACTCCTATATGATCACTTTAAAAGACTTATGATGCATTTATATGATATTATTTACTAATTATATCATTTTAAAATATAAATATAATATATTTAAATATAAATATTGTTCTTTTACACTAATCTCATGATCTTATATCTCATTATCTTATTTGAACCAAACACGTCAACTTATGAAAAACATTTTTTTATTATATTCACTTGCCTCTAAAACTTCCACCCAAAATGAAAATGTATTAAAATTATTTAAAAAATCTATATATACTTGGTTTCATCACTATTTCATGATAATTCATTCCTAATCATCTTCTCACTGGTGCTTGGGTTTCTCACTATTTTCACCATTAGACCTGTTAGCGACTGGCTAACTTGGCTGAATAATTTAACACATTTTAGGTATATAAATTTTATAAAAACCTTAATTTACATGAAAAAATAGTCTTAATTTCATCCTCCATCCATTTTCATACTTTGAATTAGTCAAATCTGATTGTTACAAAAAATCTCTAAGCAATGTGTACTTTCTTATGGGGCCTACTCACACACCTAACAAATCAATCACACATGGAGGTGTCTGGGAGATTTAAATACAACATCCAATATATTTTATATTCATTTGAGACCATTATATTCTATTTTGAATAATATCTTTCACATTGGGTCCTTGTTAAGGTTTTAAAGAGGTTTAACATAGGTTGTAGTATTTACGACTGTTCATAAAGGATTTCCCCTTAAATCCAAAACCAATGAATATAGATATTATCTATGACCCTTACCCTACTTCATTAATATATTAATTTCCCATTAAAATGTTACACACACCAATAAACACTTGAAAGTCTTCAGGTTTGCATGCCTTTATTTTGTGTACTTGAGAGACTTCAAAACCACTTTTCATTCAATTTATTGCAAACCATGACCTTAAAATTTGTGAACATGATTTTAAAAAGATATAATACCTTTTAAAACACTCATATGTCTATACTTTCCTTGTAAATATAACCTCATAGCCCATTAGGCTATACTCTTTCTCTTTTCTCTCTTAGACCTTGACCTGTAAACCACATTAGATCTTAAAATTGACCTTCATATTGATTTCAATGTAATCTAAACCTCACTCACATACTAAATCAACCTATCTCATAATAAATCAATTCCATACATCCTTCATATGTCTTGAAAATAGATCAAGATGCCTCATTAGGCCAGGCAGGGTCTAGAAATGGTCTAGTTGCAAACTTGATCTATAGGTCCTACCCCTGTAGGCTCACCTTGAGACTATTATGGGTGATAAAATGCTTCAACTACATTATTAGGTAACCTCATACAACAAATCATGCCTATGTACACTCATATCACCAAACCATCATACTCATACCTTCTCACAAGGTCTCTTTATGTTATGAATAGTGCCATGAATAGGCTTCTTAAGTACTTGAAACATGACAAATAACCTTGAAAAAATTACTACAGTATCTAAAATTATCTTACATAATCACACAATTATAAAAAACATATCACAATCTTGTGATTACTTACTTCACCAAACCTTACTATGTACACTTTCTCACGGGGTCTAGACTAGGCTTATCAATACACTTTATACTAAAGAATTAGTAATCAAACATGCTTACCTCATTGTTATATAAAAAAAAACTAATAAAATAACACTCTAACACCATTTCAAAAATATTGACATCAAACATCATAAGAATCACGAGGTTGCCTTCAAATTCTCTCTCAATGGAAGAGACATTTACATTACCTTTAAATTATCTCTTGTCACATGGTTTCCTTGTCGCATCAAGCACACAAGATCATACCTTAAAGACCACTCACCATGTATCTTCACTAGATTTATCTTGACATAAACAAAAACACTTATCAATAATTAATACTTATAATAATGATAAGTTTCACTTTCCTTTTAGGTTGCATCTCACAATGGTATGATGATTATCCCACTATGTATTTACTTTGAACTATATAATATTGTGAATTTTAAAAACACAACACATGGTACTATGACGTGGGGTCATATTATTTACACTCAAGCTCAATGTTATGAATGCACAAGGTCATGCCACATGGTAGCCTATGATTGGATCACATTCCTATACACTGTAACTCTACATAAAAAAAGTTATTTCATTATATATTTTTAGGAAATGACTAAACTCAATGATGAAACTTCACATATTATAATTTAGACACATACTTAGAGTATAACTTTGTTGAATTTTCCTTAGTTACCAGTTCTAAAAATTATGAGTGGATAAAAGTTGACAAATGGAACTACCCTGATGAATTAGAACATAGGAACAATAAAATTCGACACGTGAATATGATATCTAGGGGTTTATATTAAGTGACTAAATTTTAGGCCAACACATGGATTTTACCTAAATTTTGGATTTTGAAAATTATCATTTAATGTGTGAGGGTTGATAATATTCTAAATTGATGTGACAATGTGACACGTGTATAAATCCAACTCTATGATAAGTAAATTACAATGTGAATGCATTTGATTTCCCTCAATGAAGTGGGAATGAGAAAAAATCTACACACCACTTAGATAAACCCAAATTAAATAATTCAAATAACATTCAATAGATAAAATTATTAGAACCTAGTTCCAAATAGATTTATTTTATCTTTGATTTCAATAATATGGGATGGCTTAAGAGGTATTTATATTGTCACATAATAGTATGCATAAAATTAGTTATACATGATGTTATAAATATAAATAAATAATATAAACATGATCGACATATTAAATTAAAATAAATTTAGGTTAAAGATTTGATTATTTCCCAAATCAAACCCAAAGAAACATATACTTGCTAAGATAAAATTCATTAAAATTGAAGGGGTCTCCATTTCAAAACAAATGGTGGTGTGTTGGTGACAAAAATGGAAACTTGTGTGAGGAAACACTGTAAATAATTAGAAATTATAATATCTTATTATGATAAGAAAACAAATCAATATTATTCTAAAAAAGTACATGTTATTATGAAAATATAAACTTTGGGCTATATATTTATGTGGAAATAAATAAATTTTAGACATTAGAAAAATAATGATGCATATGTGTTTAGTGATTAATTTTCCATTGTCATGGTTCTTTGTAAGATAACTTAGGATTAATGGCTCAAAAAAATATCTTATATATCTTATTTTTAGAACTCTTGGGAATTACTTTTATTCTAGCCAAGCATATGTAGCCTCGACAAAGATAACTATGGATATATTTTATTCCTTGGTCTATTTATATCTAGGAATTCATATCCTAGATAGAGATACATTTGGATCCACTATATGCCTTGGTCCTTTACTAGCCAGGAATTCATAACCCTATTGGATATTCATTGAATATCATTATAACAATAAAAATGCTTTATATTTTTCTTGGAATTATCTTTTATAATTATGATTTATAGTCCTCTCAAAATTTGAAAACCAATGTATCTAGTTTTAGTATTCTTTCATATAACTTTATTAAAATATCCTTTATTTTGTTACAAACTTGTACCTAGACAGTTTTAAAAGTTTTCAAGTGTAAGTAAGGCTCTTTTCTAATGCATAAAATGTTATGATTTTATCTCATAACTCATTAGGATGAATTTTAAATCATAATGGAACATGAAATGTTGAGGAACAAAAATCAATGTGAATTCAAACCTTATCCAATTATCCAAAGATCATATAACTTTTTCAATATTCCAAGATTAGGTCATCCAATTATTAGCTTATCATAAGAATGAATTTTGATTATGGCAAAAGCCTCTTTATTCAAGTAAACTATTATCCAATAATACTTATTTAGTGACTAAAATAAAGAGAATAAAACTATTATATTAACTAAAATAAAACTTTAACTCTGAAAAAATGAAAACTAACTAGGAAAAATAAAAATGTAGTAAATAGATACAAATTAATCTACCTACCTACCAATCTCTAATCCTACACTATGACTTGTAGTCACTATGAAGAAGTTCACAAAGGTGAAACTAAGAAGTAATGCTTAAAATATTTCCCATTCAAAATAAAGTCCAAATAATTGCCTTGTGGATATTTAAATCTAAACTTGTTATATATGATTATTTTTCTAGTTTGGTATGGACCAATCCATAACTCTAAAAAATGTATCACATTGCCCTTTTAAATCATGTGAATCATTACATAATAGGATGAAATTCAAAATTATGAAGGCCTTTAATTTTTATCTCTTGTTGAACCATCTCTTAACCACAAATTGATACTTGATGAATTTTGAAAGGGCTTCTTCATGTGCATCTTCCATATGAATAATATCTAATAATGTAGATTGAATTATTTCATTATCTTCCATATAGTTCTACATTTATTAATAAGTGTGAATTTGAGATTGATTTGAAAAAAATGTTTCTTTACCATATATTAATAAAAATGTGGAGACCTTGAGAGTTTGATTCTATCAAATTCTATCTACATATAATGTATAATTAATCAAAAAGTACAATTCTCTAGGTTTCCTATCTACAAAATTCTTTATTGCATCAATCAATATTCCATTGGTATATTTTGATACACCATTACCTTTTAGAAAATATCTATAAGATAACCTAACCATTATATTATTGTCATAATCCCATTTTATATTTTTTTTTATGATTGGAAGTAGACCCATTATCAATTTCCAATTTTATCAAATTTGGGATTAGACAAAATTTTGAACAAAATAAAAATGCTAGATATATGAAAAAAATAAGACAAACTTATTTGTAAATTTATAAATTTAATAATATGTTAAAAATGGAAAGCACCAATGAAATACAGATTATTTGGAAATCACATGTGTAGGAGGACTGTAAATGAAACTGACTATATGACATTATGATGATGCACAATTGAATGAATCTCTCTTTAGAAATGAATTTAAGGAGGTATTTATAAATAGGTACTGACCATAAAACCTCCTGAAAATTAAGTTGGCAAGGTCAATTGGGTTGACCTTTTTTGTGGAAATAGATCCATTAGGCACCAAACTATGTCATCTCAGGATGATGGACTTTCGTAACATGTGATGAATTCTGAACAAGGTTGTTTGGGTTGGTATAGTATAAAAAGTAGGTAAAATGGGGTTTTATTTATCTAGGGGATATTTTAGGTGGTAAATTTCTTAGGGGAGTGTATAAGTATTTTTTTTTGCTTAGGGAATTATATAAGAGTAGATTTTAGTGGTTTTAGATAATGGTATAGGAACAAATAATCATGTGAAGCACCAAAGGTCTATACACCCCTTTCTCAGTGCACCCTTTAAGGCATGCACTTAGAGACATTGAGATTAAATGAGTTCCTATAGTCATCAAGAATTGACAAATTTTAAAAATATTATGTGTATACACACTATGTGTACCTTATTTGTCACTCCTCTCCCTCCAACACATCACCACTCTATAGCATGGCAAGCCCATAATTTTTGGACTATCAAAGGAGATATTAAGTGTGAAAGTTTGAGTTATAAAATAACATAGTCACATGAATGTAACTCCACCCACCAGATGTATCACCCAATGATCTACCTTTGACCTTATTCATGTAATGTAGTTGGTCATCATGGACATGTATCCATAGTATGTCAATATGCTTTCTATATGATTTGGTCGATACACATGTTTTGAAAATACATGTGTGGCATTACTTAGAACACATGGTCTTGATCACACCTCCTTATTTATAGGAGGGCATAATCTATAACATGAGGTAACCCTATAGGTATACACATGGAGAATCTCACACATATGCATCTTCAAAAATGTATAATTAGTCCTATATTCTTTTGAACTCTATTTATAATCCCATAGAATTCATGCACTAGATAAATATAAATGACTAATTCTAGATTACAAAGTGTGCCCTACTCTAACATTAAACAACATAAATCTATAATAAATAATGAAACATCCTAATGTAACTTATGATAGAGTACACATCATATCATAAACTTGATGAAAGCGTTACATATTTATAGAACACTAGATATATATACATCAAATAATCATATGATCAACACATGATGTCATACCTATCAGAGATATAAGTACACTAAGCTAAGGATCTCCTCCCATCTTCTAAATCATGTTTGTTACACACCAATGGTAATTGGTAACCTCAATATATCATGTACATCCTTCATTGTAATGGCCACATCTATGGTGTCCTCATCCACCACCCATTTAAATGTGTCTAACAACCTATCATCTGCTAAAATTAACATGGTGACCAACTCCATGTTGATGGGTATACAACACACATCTATAGTGCCACCAAATCTAAGTGTGGTCATTTATGCCTGATTAACTAATCATCATCTCTACAATAAATTTTCTCTCCATTTCATGTCTAATACACTCCATAATGGTTGTCATCTCTACAAAATATCAAAAAATAATGCACAAATCATTTTTTAATTACAAAATCTAAAAAAAATTAAAATTATTACAAAATATAAAAACCTAAATTCCACCTATTTTCTATGGCATCATCCATGCATATAAATACATGGGTAATGCTCATTTTATTATTGTATCATCCATAACAAATGATATTGACCAAAATTTTAATGAATAACATCAATTAAGTACTACTATATTAGTGATCTTTTCAATCCTACTACATTGGCCATATGACACTATACTGGCCATCCCTACCTCATTTGTACTATATCAACCAAATATAAGACTACATTAGGAAACCTTAATATGATATTATCAACCATAGAATAAATTATCATCTAGCTTGTCTATTTTCATACTACATCGAATCTTCCAAATGACGTTGGAAAGATTTATTATTAACTACATCAACTAGTTCCCACACTATCAGCCAAGTAAATTTCATATTGCTTATAAACTACATCACCCTGACCAATATAGTTTAGCGAGTGCATACTTTTTACTCAACCATAATAAATTATCTCATCCTATTTTTCAATTTTTAATCACCTACCCATTATTCATCGTATATTTTATCTATATTTTTTTATCTTTTTGGGGAAAATTTTGTTAAACAGATTTATCTTGGTGCCTAGATTTCCTAATCTAGCTCATTTTATTCTAAAATGATAATAAATGGATAATTATTTCATGGTGTTATTATATGACTCTAGATACAACAAAAATGTGTCCACTGGTAACCCTATCTCCTCATCGATGAGCAATGATCTCTCAAATAACTAAATTTGGATACACATGGATCTGATTTCAATTGATAGAAACATAAAAAATGAATAGTTTTTCACCCTTTTATATTATTTAAAAAAAAATCTTTAGTTATTTATCGATAGATTATATATATATATATATATCTTTTTTTCTATTGATCCTTTTCATGAACTGAAAGAAATCTAAGAGTCCTAATGACATAGGGAATTTATAGGTTTTAAAAGAACATTTTTTGCAATTTTTTTAATCCTATTCTTCTAGTCTACATTTTTTGTTCTACACATTACACACCTTTTTTCTTCTACTACACATGCATTATTCTCTACATTCAAAAAGGTAAGTAAAGTTACATATTTTCATTTTATTTACTTTCATTTATTATTAACGTTTATTTCATCATTTCATTTTATCTAGCTTAGTTTTTATGTTTTTATGTTCTTTCTAAAAGTACCATCCCATGTTAGACTATTGTGACATGTGATGAGCTTAAGGTGGGGCATACACACAATATTTTTCACTTTATTATTTACTATCACTTTCTCTTAAAGTGACTTATCAATATCTCTAAGTGCATACACTAAAAGATGCACTAAGAAAGGGATAAATAGGCTTATGGTGATTTACAAGATTTTTTTCTATTAATATCATGATGTTGTCATTCATACTTCCAATTAAGATTCTAAATTTTTTTATTGATACCTATCTCCTTCCATCCTATTATATTTAATTATGTAATTTTCCTTATATCTTATGGTAATAGTAAAGACAACACCATTTATTTTACACCATTTCCCTTCATGTATTATATCATCTAACTCCATTTAATTATAAACCTATTTTTTGACATTCATATTGTATCATCTTGGCTTATCCCATTCAATGTTAGCTGAAATATTTGTATTGTATTATTAATTGGATTAGATCTTGGAGCCGGTTTTGGTTATTGAATAACTCTATATATTAGACATATATCACTCCAAACATATCATATACACTCTATCACTCTTATTTCACTCTATATTATTTCATAAGTCACATTTGGAGAAGTTAGGTATAAAAACTTGTCTTGAAGGAAAATTTTATTGTGGAAGTATTAAAGATTCACTAGGATCAAATTTATTGGTCTAGATCCTTTTGTCCATCCTTAGAATTTATTTTAACCACAATAATTTCTTTCAAAGAAGATTTGGCCAAGGGGGAAGTTGACACTCATGGGTTCACTTCAAGGTAATTATTTATAAACTTGTAGTCTTTCCATTATTTACTTAGTAGAGTATATTTTTATTTTAAATTAGTGAACAAATGTGTGTGTATACTTGTCTAGGTTCTATATTCATAAAATAAGATGGTGTAGATATAGTAATTCCTAAACTTTCAATATATCATTTTAGATTGCATAGACCCCAATTTCTATAACATAAAACCTAATTAATTTTTTATAAATTTAATACTTACCCCTTAATTTAATTTAATTACTTGCATAACTAATGGTAAACACCATGAAGAGCCAAAATATATACGTACTATCCTTCTCTCTCAGTCTACCACAAGGACCACCAATATAAATTCATGCCATTCACCAAACAGGAAACATTCATATCACTATGTCAGTCAGGAATGTTAGATGCCTCTAGAAAAGTATTTGGATAAGAGGCAAAGGCATAAAAACATGTGGACCAATAATACTTACCCCTTAATTTAATTTAATTTACTTTCATAACTACTTATAATTCTCATTTTCAATCACTTAATTTCATAGAGGTCTAGTTAGAGCTATTTTTTTAAAATATAGGCATAAGATCTAGATCCTTTTCCTTATGGTATTTACAATATAGTCAACCCTATTTTATGTCTAAGCATCCATTAGTCACTACCTTAATAGTCACTACCTTAATATTATGAATCACATGATATATTTGATTAACCTTCTCTCAGTCTCAATCTATTGATATATTATAGTTGCATGTTAATCCTAGACCGTTCATATAGATACCACCTCCTTGAGTTACTACTTTCTTGTTTTAAATATAATATACAGTTAAGATTTTAAAAATTTCTATTTTCCATTAGGGTCCTTAGGTCATTAAATATATATATATATATATATATATATATATATATATATATATATATATATATATATATATATATATATATATATATATATATATATATATATATTAATAAGTCTTAGAAATCCTAACATAAATGTGATCTTCAATCTATTATAGATGTTGATAGGGATTATAGTTAGTAGTTTTTATTGTAGAGAGACTTTTATATTCAATGCCTCTATTATTGTGATTTTGGAATAAATGGGAGGAACTACAAAAGGTAGAAAAATATATTTTTATTATAAAATAGGGGAAACTTGTGGAATAAATGTTATTACCTATGATGTTTTAGGGTATGATTGAGCCTGAGACATATATAATCTAATGCTTGAAACCAAAGGAGTCAAAATATCCATTTGAACTGCTACACTATATATAAAAAATAATAATACTAGGAGCCAACTTTAAAAATATTATGATATAAACATTTGTAACTAGAACCTCCTTCTTAGGAACCATGGCCTCAACATTGAGTCATATAATTAGCTTGTGATAAGGGGAATCAAGTGGTGAATCTTCTAGTTCTATAATGGAGTGAGAAGAGGGACTAACATCATGCATTTTAGGACTTAGGGAGCTTGTTGGGATAAATGAAATTTACCTTGTGTAGTTCCTTATAAGATTTTTACTTATTAATGAGGAAAAAAAATTAAACTAGAGGAACAATAGGAGGTGATTTATTTCCTCGAGATAAAAGATTTTTTTTAAGTAGGTGCAAGTGGAAGTCCTTGTAGTATCCTTCTCCTTAAGTTATCATTAGATAAATAACATCTTTTTTCTCTAGTGAATTTTTTCTCTCCTCCACTCCCCTAAATTGTACTCTTATTAATGTCTCTAATGTAACTCATGTATCTTGTATTTTATTAGAAACTCCCCTTCATCTTGAGTATAAATGAATATTCAGTATGATGTATGTGGTTCATGATGGTATATCACTTTAACATTTTATCTTAATGTTACTAAATGAGTTTCCACTCTTCCATTAGGGTCCTAGTGTCTGATTTCATTGGAAGGAAAGGCAAATGAGGATTAGTGGGACAAAACATTGGTTATTAATGACTATATACACACAATATTTTCAAAATTGATCAATTAATTATATTTTCTTTCTTTTAGGAACTTAGAAAGTCTTAATATGTTTGAGTGCATGCCTTAAAGTCTGCATTGGGAAAGGGGTGGGTAGACCATTGGTGCTTTGCAAGATTGGTATCCCCTATACTACCACTTGTTATCAATCTAACTTTCTCCTATGTAATTCCCTAATTCTTGTCTCCTCTCTAAACACTCCTATAATCAATTCGCTACCTTACTTAGTTCCTTCCTAAACCAAAGACATTTTTTGATAATTTACATTACATTGTCAGCCTAGGTCGACCCTATATTCAAATTCTTAAAAGCACATTATGGGTCTAGGTCATCTCTAGCTGACCTAGACTAGGACCTAACATGATTTTATCAATTAAAAATATAAATTCAATTTGGATGACCCTCTTTGATAAAATTTTAGAAAGGTTTAGGTTTATATTCAACTATATATACACATTTATTTTACCATTTCTTAGAGATACAACAAATTTATTCATTCATTTGTGCTTTGTTACAGAATTCTCTTATACCATTCTACTTGAGGATAAGTTTTGTATTCTTAGGATTTTCTTAGAAATCATTAAAAACCACAACCTATTGTGACGCACCTTTGGACAAGGGAGAGATTGAGTCTCGATGGGTTTGTCTCCAAGGAAAGTATATCAAACTTTACTCTTATATTTTAGTACATAGAAGTAGCATAATTAATGGATTTTGAATAGATCTCTCTCCATGCATTAGGTTTTTATCTATACATGGCTTAATTATAATTACCCTATGCATGTTACCTTTTATGTTTATTACCCCCACTTTGTACCACAAGCTTTGATGAGCATTAGATTAGATTATACTTTAATTGTCATTTACTTTGTGAATATGAAAACATGGGACCTAGATATGGTTATTCAATATTATTACTTGACCAGAGGCTTTAGAACCCTCTCTAGTGATGTTATTGTGGTAATATATCCATTGTTTAGGTATAATAGATCCATATTAGTCATGAACCCAAATATCTAATGCATCAATAAATAGAAATTTAAGTAGGATTTATCTTCTCTGAGTTAAAATTGATTAATAGATCAGCTTCATTTTCCTTTTTATATATTTTGGTGAGCTTAACATGAATTAAATCCTTGTAGGTTTTGTTTCACACATTCATTTTATCATCATATTATATATTTATATTTTTATAGTACTGTATCAAACTTATCGATATAGTTTTAATAGTCTACGTATAGTTCTAACACAGTCACCCCAAAAAACTCTATTCTATTTATATATGTCTTTTCCAAATATAGGTGACTAGACCAATCATCTCAACATATATTTTTTCTTTAGTTACATATTTGATTGCATAGTTGAACCAGTCAACTATGTTCATATTTATCCTTTTTTAGCATATAGGTTTGAAAACATAGTTGATCTAGTTAAGTATATTCATAACTTCTTTTCATCACACAAGTTTTTCAAACTCCATCGAGTCAGTAACCTCTATTTGCATAATTTTTGAATCAGCACTTGAGCATCAAAACATAAAATTTTGTAAACTAAACATCTTAAAAACCACCAAGTTTCATTCTTACCTTCTCTACCATTTTAATTTTTCTTTCTTGGTACTATTTTTCATATGTTTGCAGTCTACAAAATTTCATCCCTACAACTAACTAGGTTGACTAGCTTAACATAATTCTATAGCCCATCTTATATTTAAAGACATAGTTGAACTATTCAACTATGCTATTTAAGATATTGCTTTCACAAAATATTAGTGACCCATTCGAATCTATTCCATGTTGTTTCCATACAATATCGCCAAAACAAATTATGTACTCTTCATAGCTAAATAATTAACCTCTTTTTTATAGTATTTAATTCACTTTCATTTTAGTTGCTTACACGATTAGAATAATAAACATAGATTAATTAAGTGGTTTTTTAATTTATCAATTTAGTCACAATATTTTTCTCTTTTCACACACTACCAAATCACTTTACACTAAAAATAATTAAACATTTATCTTCCCAAGGTCCACCTACTTAGATTTCATCACCAAAGGGGAAATCGACTTGGTTTTTGGCCAAGTATAAATATGTGGTTGATGGTATGTATTGGCAAAGATCTTGACACCCTTATCATTATGGGATTATGAAGTGAGGGGTAGGGCCCAATACCGAGCAAGTACCATCACCAATATAGGTCCCTTTTAACCTAAAATTCTTAAAACCATCCTTAGATTAATTTTTATAGATAACTTACCATCACATTAAATTCAAACTTTATTATAACTTACTAACACTTAGGAATGACTAGTTAATTATCATTTAATTTCAAGTTGTTGCCTACTCTTTGATCATTATATTTTGTGTTTCAAAACTAACATTAACTAGCATTGGTATAAGGTTTATGTTATGTGTTGTAATTTCATCAATCACATTGATCCAATTGCTTGTGTGCTTAATTTCATTTTATCTTATATTATCTTGAAAAATCTTTCTCTATTTTTATAACATTATTGTCCCTATCGACATAGTGTCTTATAAACTATCAATCTTATTTCCCTTCAATACATAGTTACTCTACCCAAATATGTATCCTTCTCATCCTATTTTAGTTTTATAATTCACATAACACAATTGAAAATTTTGACTATGTATTTTTGCTTCCTATTATATGAACCTTCTTCATATACTCTATCAACCTAGTCAACCCTGTACCTATTGGTCGATACTATAATTGTGTGTGGCTAACTCTATCTCTATTTTTGATTCCTTCTTCCTCATCTCTGATTCTTTCCTTCAACATCATTAATTACCTACTATAATATTTTTGGACAACTTGAATTCATTTAGATGCTATATGAGATGTTCTTTTCTGCCTAACTTCCCTTCCAATAGGATCATCACTCTTGGATCACCTCGTTTCCTCCCTCTTTTTTGATTTCAACATGGTTTAAATCACTTAAATAGATGAGATTTGTGGTTTAGATCCTTTTCATACTTATCAAGATAACTCCCATCTTCAAACATCTTAGAATAATGTGGGGGTGATTTATATAATCCTATCTAATAACCCCATAGTAAATTTACCACCTTAAACCCCTCTCATTATTATAAATTCATGGAATCCTCCTACCAACACCAACCCACCCATTGATAAAAATAAAATTCTTTCATAAATAGTGAAACAAAAGAACATCATGCAAACATATAACACCTTGAAAATGATGCAACTACAACATCATTTGATAAACATGGCCAATCAACTTCCCATTCTTCTCCCTCAAAATAATCAAAATTGTATCCCTCCACCTCTTATAGATGCATTGGAAATGTCATTCTCAAAACTATCATAAATAATAAAATGCTTCAACACAATCAAAATGATTATTTATCCCCTTTCATTATTTTTATTCACATTGATAATATATCTAAAACTATTAAATATGATGGGACTAAATACCTTGCATATTTTCTTAAGGCATTTGATAATAGTTTATACATTAATGTGAGTATATGTCTTCTAATACATGTTTAGCTTTGTTGTTTTTATTGTTTCTAACCCATAAATTATGCCACAAGCTTTGGTTTACACTATATTGTATTTACTTTCTTGTTATTAAAATAAGTGAATGTTTTAAAACCTTAGGACTCCATTAGGGTTGTTGTACGATTGTGTTAGACTATAGGCTTTGGAACCCTTCCTAGTATGATATGTTGTGACAAGTGATATCCTAATCAGGTCTTACAGATCCCCATATTGGTCATGTTCTTCTTAACAAGTATATCCCTAATCATAAGTGTAGGTATGCTCTATCTTCTCCAAGTTAGGATTGAATTATAGACATGATACATTTTTGATTGCATACAGAAGGTTCAATCAGGATATCTCTCTTAAATATTATGTCAATAAATTCATCACCAATTTAGAAATAAGTAATCAAGAATATTCCTATTACATTTTTGATACTAATCTAAGGTAGTTATCAAATAACTTCATGAAATCAATGTCAATTTGTATGAAGATACATAGACCCTTTATTTTGATGGTGTCAATGTCTCCAAGCATTTTGGGTAGGTTATATTCTCACTAGTCCTCATGGTAAAATTATACCTTTTTTACTCCATCTTAAATTTTATGTCACTAATAACATGGTAGAATATGAAGCATTAATCATAGGCATGAGAGTGGCACTTGACTTAGATATTGCATATATGCACGCTTTGGATAACTCCCAACTCATCTGTCATTAGGTTAATGGTAATTATTAGTGTAAAAGTGAAAATATTATTGATTATCATCAAACATCCATTACCCTTGCCAAATAATTTTCTTCCTTTATAATTGAGGCCATTCCAAGATATCAAAATTCTAGCATTGAGTCTCTTGCTTCTTTGGCATCCTTATTTCATCCACATCAATTTCTTAATTATTTAAAATTTATTATTCACATAAGAAAGTCCCCATCTTCTATCCAAACATAAGATTCACTTATGTATCATATTGAGGTTGTCACCATTTGATAGAGCCCATGGTATAAATACATTGTCCAATTCCTCGAACATCAAACTTAATCCTCTAGAATTATATTCTCATGAAAAGAATAAAATTCACAAGTAAGCTTTCAAATATGTATTTTGATATAACACCCTTTATTATCTCAGTGCCAAAGGTACCCCTATTTGTTGTGTAATGAGATAATATGTCCTTCCTATCCTTGAACAAGCACATTAGGGAATTTGTGGTGGTCACTATAGTGGACATGATACAACATGCATATGCCTATGTATGGGATACTTTTGGCCTACTTTCAAAAAGGATGGTATCAAGTTCACTAAAAGTTTTAATGCTTGATAAATATTTAATGAACTCATCCTTTAACCACTAGATGTGATCCAAATTGTGAAATATCTTTGGCTATTTTTTATGTGGGGATTAAATCTCATTGGTAAACTACCTAGACAACAAGATGGCCATGTTTTTATCATTACAACTACTTAATATTTTACCAAATGGGTAGAATCCATGCTTCTTGTCATTGTCATAGGAACTAATATTTACAATTTTATCCTTAACCAAATCATTTGTCATTTTGGAACTCCCCATACTATCATCTCTAATAATGGCATTATATTCAAGAATAAGGACATGAAGAAACTATGTGATAAATTTAAAATATCCCACAAATTTTACACACCTTACCATCAATAATGCAATCTCCAAGGTGAGGCCAATAAAAAAATTATCAACAAAATTCTATAAATGACCATATGAGAAACCCATACATATTCGCATCTTCATTTACATCTTTCACTTTTAGCCTATTTTACTAGCATTCATATTGCCATAGGGGCAACACCATTCTCTCTAGTCTATGGTTCTAAGTCTATCTTACCATTAGAAGTTGAAATTAATTCCCTATGTATATCTCTTCATGATATCATACCTAATGAGGAATTATGTCAATCCCATCTTCATACTCTCAAAGTTCTTGATGAACACCATTTAGCCATTCTACAACATAATCACCAATACAAGGCTCATATCACCAAGCGACATAATAAGAAATTTAAAGTTCACACTTTCAATTTTGGTGATCTCATCCTTAAATTAGACTATACCCATGATAAAAAAAGGTAAATATGCCCAAAAATGGTGGGGCCATTATTTAGTCCAAGATACTCTTGTTCCTAACACCTATCACCTCTAAACTAATGATGATGATGTTTTCAAAGAGCCCACTAATGCATAATCCTTGTAAAATAACTTTGCCTAGATATTTCCCTTCTTATCATCCTTCTATATATTATCCTACTAACACTATTTTAAGTATTTCTACATAGGTATCACCCTCTACAATAGTTTTATCTTTTTAAAAACATCAGTTCCTTCTCTTGGTCCTTTGGTTTATTTTTCTCATGAGTTGCATTTCAATATAATGGATAAGACTTGGTCTTCCTCATGAATTTATTTCACTTTTATTTGATTTTTTTATTCCAGTGATTTTTTCATGCTCTTGTTGTTTATTTTGTGAGTTTCAATGCAACACCATGGATAAGACTAGGCCCTCATCATAAATTCCATTTGTACCACCTTGTTTTCACATGATTTATTTAATATTTTGATTTATCTCTTGTGATTCATAGTGTAATATCATGGATACAACTAGGTCTTCCTCACAAATACCTTTTTTTGCATTTTTTACACCCTCTTGTGTTTTTATCTTTTATGAGTTATAACATGGGACCATGGATAGGACCATGTCCTCCTCATAAAATCACCATATTTATTCAACCAAGTGTTCCTTCTCTAGAATGTTAGGCACTGGTTACAAGTTTGTGATCCCATACTCTCATCTTCAATTTTTATTTCTTTTGTATATAAAACTTGAACAACAAACTCTGCTAGCATGTTTCCCTACACTTCCCACATTATCATGATGAGGAACAATCCTTGCCTATCATTGTATCCCTTTTTACCTTTGTCACATTTTTATGATTTAACGTGAGTAAAATTATTTCATATCCATTCCCCTTGATTTCATTTTCCTTTAATTCTACTTTGGATAAAACAAGGTCGAAGTCAAGATAACACTTTTATTTCACATGAATAAACAAGACTCTTAAAAACCATGCTCTCTAATTAATCTTTATTAGGAACCAAGTCCAAATTTTTCAAATGATAGTCATCTTTATCACCCATGTTTGGTTCTCTAAATCTATACAGAGGAAGAATATAAAAATACATCAAAAGTTAAAATCCAAATCATTTAAAACAAAAGGAAATGATACAAAATACAACATACAAAGTCAAAATTCAAATAATTCCAAAATACATTATTCATATCACATCTTCTATCTCCAATATAAGCTAAAATTCCACAATTGGCCTCATGATAGAGCCAAGGTCTATAGGGGTGTAGTAGGCTAGTACATTGGGATATGAGAATTAAAAATAATCGATTGGTGCTATGTATTTTCTAATGAAAGTACCCAATCTTCATAGTAGATTGGCAGCTTTGTAAGGGGTCTTAAGGAACATGAAACATGTTATGGGAAGATAGGTCCATGTTAATTTTCATATATATCTCCTTCATGGGACATTATTCATACTTCATTTAGTGACCCAAGATTTTTGTGGTTAGGAGAAGTTATTCAAAGTCCTTAATATCAAAATTCCTCTTATTTTAACAAAATTAATTTAAGTGTCTTAACTTTGATAAAGAGTTTCTCTACCTTGATTTTTATTTATTTTTCCACACCACCCATTTCATGTCCCCCCTTGATAGGTAGGTTTGATTCTAAATCTCTTTTCCAACTTCTATTATCATTTTTATTCACATATTTAAACATGATAGCATTACTTTGTTTAAATTTTATCTACCTTTAAAACAAAATAGTATGCTTAAATGACTATGGATTATTTTCTTTACACCATTGCTTTCCATTTCCATAATTGTCATGGTTTACTTGTAAATTTTCCATTGTTGTACCTCATTTTTTTGGACACTTGCGTCATTTTATATTTTCATGTACTTTTTTTCCATTATTGAGTGAGTTTGACTTGTTACTTCTCACTCACCAATGTTCTTTTACCTTTTATGCACTTTCTTCCATTGATGATTGAGTAAGGATTTTTACTGCTCACTCATCAATGTTGTTTTACCATTTTCTTACCCATATTTGTTTAAGGATTGTTACTACTTTCACATTGATATTTGATTACCATTTTTTACTTGTATCGTTAGTTTGACTTGCTTTGTTTACCTTTATTAAGTTTTACTTGTTTAAGTTTTTTGATCATTTAATAGCCTTAAATTTTGGTTACCCAATTTACTGTAAAGTCTAACTTGGTCATTTTGAATTAACTTAGCATTTGTCACCCCATCTTACCAAATTTCCAAGTATGTCATGCCTACATTGTGTCAACTATCTTGTATTTCTTGTGTTTGTTTATTTTTTCTCTTTAGTTTTGTATCCTTGGGTTTGTCCAAAGCAGTCTTTGTTCCCTCCATGATTAAAAAAAAAAAACCATAAAATCATATTTTGATAAAATTAAGTCTAGATACACATACATTACATTAATTTTTTATTTATTTCATTTCATCCATTTACTTTAAGTCATTTTATGCTTTAAAATACTAAAATTTATTTAGCTTCAACATTGTGTGTTGCTATGTCATTTTTTTGAAGAACCATCCCATGTTGTACCTACATGACACATGGTGAGATTTGAGTGCAGCACATGTGTACACATAATATTTTCAAAATTTATTAATTATTGATGCTTTCTTTCTTGTAGGAAACTATCGAGCCCCAATCTATCTGAGTGCATGCCTTAAAGGGTGCACTAGGAAAGGGGTGGGCACACTATTGGTGATTCAAAGGATTGTTGTCCCCTATACTACCACGTGCTATCAATCTAACCTCCACCCATGTACTTCCCTAAGCCTTGATTCCTTTTTTTCATAATCTAAGGAACACCACTTTATTTAGCCCCTTCCTAAGCCTAAAACCCTTTTTTATAGTTTACAATATAATGTTGGCATGGGCTAACCCTATATTCAAATTGTTAAAATTGAATTATAAGTCTAGGTTAGATTTGGTTGACCTAGACTAGGACCTAACATGTTTTTATCAATTAATGATATAGAATAAATTGGGTTGACCCTTTCAGTTAAACTTTCAAAAAGGTTTAGGGTTAGATCCAACTATATATACACATTCATTTCACCATTTATTAGAGAGACAATAGAGTTAATCATTCATTTGTACTTCTTTATAATATGTTCTTCGACCATTCTACTTGAGTAGTTATTGATTAGGGTTTACAATTAAATAAGAATCTTATCTTGTGGAAAGGTATTTGATGCTTAGGCTTTTATTGATGATCCTTAAAAACCACAATTTTTTTTTGAAAAACACCTTTGGCCAAGGGAGAGATTGAGTTTCAATGGGTCATATTCAAGTTAAGTATCTATAACTTTACTCCTCAATTTTAGTAGATAGAAGTAGCATAAGTAATATATTTTGAATATATTTCTCTCTCCATACATTAGGATTTTATCTATACATATCTTAATTATAATTCTCATATGCATGCTTAATTTTTATGTTTTTATTCCTCTACTTTGTGCCACAAACTTTGGTGAACATTAGATTATATTATACTTTACCCTTCATTTACTTTGTGAATATGAAATCATAGGACCTAGCTAGGGTTATTACATTGTGTTTCTTGACTAGAGGCTTTAGAATCCTCTTTACTGATGTTATTATAGTAATATATCACCTTTTTAGGTATAACATATCCATTTTGGTCATGACCCTGAATATCTAATGTAAAAAAAATGGAAGTGTAAGTAGGATTTATCTTTTTCAAGAAAGGATTGATCAATAGGTCAACTACATTTTCCTTTCTATACAATTACCATACCTTTAATAGAGTTATATGAAATATAATTGGTAGGGGATCCACCATGGATGTTTTGATACCATTTCAAGAATCATCTAACCTATTAATAATTTGATGATAAATTTGTTGCTCTACCAATTTGTTAGGGAAATTTTTATGTAATGTCAATGGAGCTTCCAAAATTCCTTCCACTATAATTATGGTATAGTCTAGGTAACATCAACAAGCAAAAATGATAGCCAGTGATGTAATTATCTCCTCTAATAACCTAAGCTTAGGTTTTTTATTAATTATTATATAAACAGGCAGATAAAACAAATAACCAACCATTTTAATGTTCTATCTATATTTGTGAATATATAGACATGAAAAGTTTGTATGTACTAGAACTCCAAAATCAAGGGTCCATGCAAAAATCTCTAAGAATTATATTATGGAACAAATTGTGTCCATTACATATGATAACATTTAAAAAATCCATTATACTTTCCACTTAAAAAAAGCTGTTTCAAATTTAAGCAGATAAAGTATCTAAAGTTTTGAAATTTTCTATCTTCTCTTATGAAAAAAATCAGAGGTACCCACTTCTCATATACTCTACTTATATCCATGGCTTTTAACAATATGTTCATCAAATTAATCCCTAATTTAAACCCATGTCTTAATTTTATAATAGGAATTTATATGATGTTTTGTTTTCACATAAATCATTTGGAATCCTTAACCCAATTTGTAACTAATGTCATTTTTATCTATCCATCATATGGCTACCTCTTAGTTTCAGACAATGTTTGGTCAAGGTAATCAAAAATATCTTTCATAAGTGACACTATCTCTATATATCACTGGGTTTTTATTTTTCATAGTTTCTAATATATCATTATTGTAAGTACTAACATAGAAAAAATCATAAACTAGGTCTACACAAGGGTATACCTTTGATTTAATTTCTACGTGGTGGACTTCAACTGGTCTACTCATTGAAATCCTTGATGAGTAGTTTTGTATGGTTAGAGGAATATCATCAATATCACTCTCATCCATGTGATGCTAAATTTCATTGCACATGGAACTATAATGTTTTAATCCCATTCTTAATGATTTAAAGTTAGTTGTCATTTATATAAATATGTGATATGTAACCAATTGATAAAATGTATTACATGTTAGCCTATATTATGAAATTAAATTTCATCTTATTCAAATAATTCTAAATTTTACTTGTTTAAATACATAGGTTCGATTGGCTCTGAATTTATAGGCATTCAATAATTAAGGAATCAAGAGCTCTTTGATTTTTTTTAGATACCTTAAATGCTTTTAGATATTCAAATGCATCCCAATGGATTTTGAATGTAAAATATGTAGCTTCATCTATGTGTCTTAATTGTATTAAATGGATTTTTCTATCTCATGTTATTAGATTTTTTATTTTAAACATGTTTTTTTTGTGGGAAATTTTATGTAAACACATCTTCAATTAAAAATTTAATGATTGTTGAGGTACTTATTAAGAATTTCATGATATATATGAATCTTTGCAGTTCCTTTTGTATTTATTTGAGTTAATTTATTTTCATACTCATACTTTTAACACCATGATGTTGTCATGTCTCCCATTATATATGTCAATGTCACATTGAATAATACCTCATAGTCAATGTTTTATAAATATCCAAAGGGAAATATTCTTCTCCTATGAATACATATAATGATAACAAGCTTCACTTTACCATTAGGTTATATCTCACAAAGGTATCAGTATTATCACACTTTTTATTCACTTTAAACTGTATAATATTGTGAATTTAAAAAGAGACAACACATGGTACTATGATGTAGGGTCACATTATTTACACTTATGCTCAATGTTATGAATTCATAAGATCACAACACGTGGAAACTTATGATTGGGTCACATTCCCACACATCATATATCCACATAAAAAATATTACATCATATATTATAAGGCTCACTTATTACATGAAATGATGACACTTCACATATTTTTATTTGATCAGATAGTCATAGTATAGCTTTGTTGAAAGTGCCTCAGTTACAAATTTTAAAAACTATGAGTGGAGATGAATTTGAAAAGTGGCACCATGATGAATTGATACTTATCAACAAATAATTTATACATGTGAATGAAATTTTCATGGTTTTATAATAAGTGACTAAAATCTATGACAACACATGGATTGACCTTATATTTGGGAGCTTGGAAAATTATCGTGTAATCTGTGAAGGTTGCTAATATTATGAATAAATGTGGCACATTTTTAGATCCAACTCCATAATAAATTAATAAAAATGTTAGTGCATGAGATTTACCTCAAACAAGTGGGAATGTGCTTAATTATACACACCAATAAGATAAAAATAAATTAAATAATATAAAGGACATTCAGTAGATAAAATTATTAGAACCTAGTTTTAGGAAGAATTATGTTATCTTTGATTTCAATAATATGGGATGAATTAAGAGTTATTTTGATTTTCACATAGGAATATGAATCAAAGCACTTAAACATGATATTATTATTATAAATAAATAATAAAAACATGTTTAACATGTTTTTAAATTAGTTTAGGATAAAGACTTAATTATTTTCCAAATCAAACATAATGAAACATATACTTGGTAAGATAAAATTCATTTAAGTTTAATGGGTCTCCATTTAACAATAAATTGGGGTGTGATGGTAAAAAAAATGGAAACTTTTGTGAAGAAACATTGTAAATAATTAGAAATTAGAATATCTGATTACATTTAAAAAATAAATTAATACTATTCCAAAAAAATTCATGTTATTACTAAAACATAAAATTTAGAGTAAATATTTATCGAAAAATAAACAAAGTTTATACATTATAAAATTAATTATGCATATGTTTGTAGTGATTAAGTTATCATTTCCATGGGATTTAGTAAGATAACTTAGGATTAATGGCTCAAAAAAAGATCTAATGTATCTTATTTTCATAATTCTTGGTAATTACTTAGATTATAGCTAGGCATATATAGCCACAATAGAGATACATTTGGTTAAATTTTATGACTAGGTCCATTTCTATCCAATCATTCATAGCCTATATAGAGATACATTTGGATCCACTCTATGCCTTGGTCCATTACTAACCATGCAATCATAGACCCATTGGAGATTTCTTGAATATCATTTTGAGGATAAAAATGCTTTGTCTTTTTCTTTGAATCCACTTTTATATTTATGATTTACAGCCCTATCAAAGGTTGAGAACCAATATATCTAATTTTAGGATTTTTTCATATAACTTTATTGAAATATCCTTTCTTTTGTTATAGACTTCTACCTAGGCAATTTTATAAGGTTTCAAGAGTAAGTAAGGCTCTTATCTAATGCATAAAATGTTACAATATTACTTGATAGCTTATTATTATGATTTTTTTAAATTGTAATAGAACATGAAATGTTCAGGAACAACCATAAATGTGAATTCAAACCTCATCCAATTCTCCAAAGATAAGATATTTAATAGTATCTCAAGATTAGGTCATTCAATTATTGGCTTATCATACATGTGAATTTTGATTCTAGCACAAGCTTATTTATTCAAGTAAAATATTTTCCTAAAATATGTATTGAGTGACTAAAATTAAGAAAATAAAACTAATATATTAACTAAAAGAAAACTTTAACTATGAAAACATGCAAACTAACTAGGAAAAATAAAAATGCAGTAAATAGATAGAAATTAATCTACTACCTACCTATCTCTACTCTTACACTATGACTTTTAGTCACTCTAAAGAAGTTCATGAAGGTGAAGAAGTAATGCTTATAATAATTTCCATTCAAAAGAAATTCCAAACCATTTCCTTCCAGATCTTTAAATCTAAAAGTGTTATTTACAAATATATTTAGAATTTGACATGGACCAATCCATAACTATGAAAAAATTATCATGTTTCCATTTCTAATCATGTGATTTGTTCCATAATAGGATGAAATCCAAAATTATTAAGGACTTTAATTTTTATCTCTTATTGAACCATTTCTTAACCACAAATTGATGCTTGTTGAAGTTAGAAGGGCTTCTTCATGTCCATCTTGGATATGATTAATATCTGATAATGTAGATTGAATTATTTCATCATCTTGCATATTTTTTTGCATGAATTAATAAGTGATAAATTTGAGATTAATTTGAAAAATTAATTCTTTCCCATATCCTAATATACATGAGGAGATGTTAAGAGTTTTATTCTATTAAATTTTATCTAGATATAATGCATACTTCATCAAAAGTACCATCCTCTATGTTTCTTTTTTGTAAAATTATTTATTTCATCAATAAAAAATTTATTGGTATATTATGATACACCATTAGCTTATAGATAATTCTTATAGGATAACTTGACCATGATATTATTTTCATTTCCCATTATATAATTTTTATAATCAGAAAGTCGACCCATTATAACTTACCTATTTTATCAAATTTGGGATTAGAAAAAATTATGCATAAAATTAGAATGATACATATATGACATAAACTGATTTTTATCCATATAAATTTAGTAATATGCTAGAAAGGAAAACTACTAATGAAAAACCAATTATTTTTAAGTCATATGTGTAGGAATGTAATTGAAACTATGAAACTGATCATATGACTTTGTAATGATATTGTCAATAAAAAACTAAGCTTATCTTGAATACTAGATAAGGCCACCTGAATTGGACAAGGGTGGCCTATGCTAGTTCCCTTAAGAAGCATTAGCATTTGGTAATATTTTAGTATTCTGTGAAAGATTGGCTATGTGCATTATCTCATATTGGTTTTGTAATTAGAACTGTATGATTTATTTTGAAAGTTATTGTGTGCATTGTTATTCACTTGGAACCCTATCTCAAAATATCACATGGACAAAATAGGCAAAATGACAAGAGTGGATTAATTATTGAAGTTGTGCTTGACCTCAACACCCACTGTGTTGAGTGTTACCTACATATTAATATTTTGAAGATCAATCAAACCCCATTTATTGATCGCATGCTACAATTATTTATGTGAAAGAATGGTGCAATACTAAATGATGGTGAAATCTAGGAGTGATTAAGTTGTTAAAAAAATGAATTATTAATTTGAAGGTGCATTCATAAATAAATCATGGCTACTAGGATTTCATGGACTATGAATTATGGAATATATATGTTTTTATCTCAATGTGTGGTTAGATATTTTGAGGTTTTTTAATAATATGAGCCTTTTTTGAATAATGGCTTAAAATGTGGATTTATATATATATATTATTTTAAAATTTATTTGGAGTGGTATTATGAAACATTCAAGATGACCCACTGGATGAATTTTAATTTGAGTAGATAGTCATTATTTGGTAATAGGATGTGGTTGGTAGAATCAAACACTACCAACAAGTAGGATAGCCCTATAGGAATGTCCTTGTCTAAGGAGCAATAAAAAATGAGATGGAAGTATGGATTAGTCTAAGGATAAGCTTGATATATTTGGAATGATAAATAGAGACATTATATAATCATTAGTTACTTGTAGGAATAGGTCATGTACTTAAAGGTGAAGGAATGGTGCTTAAATGACTATAATCTAGAATGAGATAAGTGTGTATAAGCAATGGTTAAATTTTCATTATTTTAAAAATAAATTTTAATTTATGTATTTATATTTTCCCCCATTTTATAATATTAATGTAACAAATTTAAAATACTAGAGTAAAATGAAAAGATGTATACCTCAACTTATCTATGAATAATAATTTTGAATGTAGGCCAAACATTGAACTATTCTTCATTCAAAAACATGAAATGAAACATGTATAAATTGATCCTTACCTAAGATTTAAATATAAAAGTAAAGACAAGAAATTTATATATGAAATAAATAAAAAATGAATACACGTGTTTAGGTACAGGAACCATTATGTTTTCTGGTGCAAAATTGGTAAATATAGATGGTAAAAACATTGGATGTTTCTTATTCACTGAAACACATAGATTGGAATGTATGCCCAAACCCTCATTTATATTAGAGTCTACTTAAAAAATTAAGGTATGATTGAATCCATAATTGCATAACAAAATTACTAGAGTAACTTGTAATCTTGGTAAGAATAAAAATAGATAATTTTAATGAAAAAAATGGTGAATCAACTACTACAAACAAAACAAGACTAATTTTATGTGCAAACTAGTGGAAAATTGGTGGAAAAAATGTACAATATAAGTATGGTGTATACAACATAGCGAATGAAATGATTTTCCATTCATTTTATGAAAATAATACAAAAAATGAATAAGGATGTGGTCATGTGCCACACACACACCCCTAATATAATTATATGGATTCTAAAATTGAGTAATATCATTCAATTATCTAATCAAAATATATGTGCAAAAAGTCTAGAACACATGCAATCCATGATGCCCCTAATCTTAGAAAAATATGAGACAAACTTGATTATTTATTTGAAATGATTTTTTATACATATTTAAAACTATAATATAACTAATTATGATTTTGATAATTTATGGAAATCATTCTTTTATGCCCACTACGATAATAATGTACTATTTTGGACATGATCAACTTGTGTCTATATTTAAATGGAGATTTGTCTATAATTACTTTCTAGGTAATTTATAGGTATGAATTATATTTATTTGATTCAATCCTATCTCTCCTATCTATCCAATCATTATTTTTATCTTGGTCTCTAATACAAGACATTGTGTGTGGCCCCTCTTTTGAGGTGAGTTGTGAAGCCTATGTAATAACTCATCCCAAAATAATAAAGTTATGTGAATTATGTTATATAAAAGGTTGAAATATAAAATAGTAATGATAAAATTAGAGATCATGGAATCAGCATAGGTAATTTAAAAACATAGTAACATAATATGCATAAAAAACCAAACATATCTCATGTGCTATCTAGAGAAAATTTAGAAATTAGAAACACAATACTGAATATGTGAAACTGAATAGAACAACTTTAAGAGGATGCATGATATAAATTATGGCATTAATTTTTTGAAAGATTTATGATATCCATCATGGCATATAAATATAATAAAATTAAACAAGCATCATGGCCATAGTGCATACACAAAAGTAACACACACAAAAGCACACAAATTACACATGAAGGGAAAATGGGATACATATAAGGGGCATGTTCAAATATCATTCCCATGTATAAAATCACACAATGAAGGATTAAATACATAAAAAAATACATATTCAAATGTCTACACTCCAAACAAGATGAATACACACAAGACATGAAGAAAGAGAGAAAACAAGAAAAACATGCATGAATAAACAAAGTTGATTTAAATTATCAAATTATAAAATTAGTATGTTAAAAAATTTATATATCCAAAAATATAGTAATTTGAAATTAAGTGAGCTAATAAATAAGACAATGTAATGTATTTAAGAATGAACAATATGGATAGTCATAGAACAATTAAAATTGTGTAAAAAGATGCTCCAATGAGTGTGTGATAAATACAAGTTTTAGAAAGAATGTAAGTGGTTTGAATTTATAAAATTGGAGCCTATGTTCACTAGGAAAATTCTAACAAAATTAAACAAGAACACAATGTGTTATTTTTTAGGTTAGAGAGATTTTATTTATGTAGAGTTTTTGGGCTGAAGACAATATCACCACCTACAACTACATTTATAAATGATAATTGTATGTTCTACAAGTCAATCAAGTACACTTATGAATAATATTTTATATCAAATATAATATTAGTAACTATTTCATATACTAATCACAAATAAACTAATGTAAAATAGATAAACATGGTATGCATAGGTCCTTTTTTTTTTTAGATGTTTTTTTTTTTGTATTGTGTTTTTTCATGTATGAAACAAGATAGTTTAAAAATTTAAAAAAACATAAAAAATATGTGGACAATCTAATGATGAATATAGGGGAATATTATCAACTTCTGATACTAGATCTTGTCAAATTTCCAACGATCATTATCATATTGATCATGATACCACTCATGCTCTATAATTTTATCCCTATATTTTACATTGTTCTGAATCATGTCCATGCATATATCATGTTTTGATATCTTTTAGGAAGCCTCATGTGTGGTTTTTGGATACATAAACATTGATTCTTGCCTCTAATTTTTGAATTTATAGTTTTCATCAATGTCATAATGAATATTATAAATTGTGTTATCCTCAAATTTTAATTTAAGACATTGTTGTAACTTATCAACTATAGCTTCCATTTCATGTAACCATTATTGACCAAATGTATCACTAATCTGATTGCCATCTTGTATAACCAAAAAATGTCTCCACAACTTTGGGAACATATGCAACTAGTATTATAAAATTTCCTATTAAATCACGACAATATAAAGCTTTTTTCAATTCATCTTGATTATGACCTATGTACTGGATAAATGCAAGTGTACATACATTTGTTTCTATTTCCTCATATATTTCCACATATTTTTATATCAAGTCTCAATAAAAACTTGAATAGTCAAAATATTTCTTCTATAATTCTTATAATTTATGCATATTCAACCCTATGCTATATTCCTAGTACATTGTAGAATGGGTTATATAATCTAAATAGCACCTTTATCCTTATATTTCTAACTTTTATTGTAATGTTAAACAAGTATCAGTAGCATGATTGTGATTCTATGAAAATGATGAAAGTTCTTTCCATCTTGAATAGATAATCCATTAGTAGATGTTTTCCTTATTATTGAAATAAAATCAATTCCTTATTAAGTAACATTTGTAGCATAACATGTGATCTATCCTATAAACTATTATCTAGTATTCTAAATGTTGTTATATATCCATGAGCTCAATATTATTGACTAAATTTTTGACTGGTTCCATCTTCATACCTATAATTTATTGGTCTATATATTATGATTCTTACTCTATATAAATACTAGATTTGATAAAGATGTTAGTCTATAGTACACCTAATACAATAGTATTTTATGTCATATGTGCTTGTGTGTGTGTGGGTGTGTGTCTATATAAATGTATATGTATGTATACATATGTACATACATAAATACATACATACATATACATATACATATACATAGATACACACACACACACACACACACACACACACACACACACACACACACACACACACACACACACACACACACACACACACACACACATATCTAAAGGTACATATATATACATACATACATGTGTGTGTGCATGATTGTATGTATATATAAATATACATATTTAAATATATATTTACACATGCATACATACATATAATTGCAACAAATCTTCTTGCATTTATATCCATATAAAATTATAGTTTTTCTATATATGTATTTCTAGGAATTATTATCTCTCTCTCTCTCTCTCTCTCTCTCTCTCTCTCTCTCTCTCTCTCTCTCTCTCTCTCTCTCTCTCTCTCTCTCTCTCTCTCTCTCTCTCTCTCTCTCTCTCTCTCTCTCTCTCTCTCTCTCTCTCTCTCTCTCTCTCTCTTTGTGTGTGTGTGTGTGTGTGTGTGTGTGTGTGTGTTGAGACACACACATACATATAAATATAATAAAACTTATTGCCTTTATATATATAAAATCATAGTTTTTCTTCCATTTATTTTTCTAGGAATTATATCATTTGAATCATCTCTGAATTCTCCTAGGTCAACTACTATAAAATCAAAACCACATAAGTATTCATCAATGTTGATGTATACTTAATTTGTATCATCATCATAACGTGTATAAAAACCATCATTATCAACTGTTATACATATGAAGTTTGGATCCTTCAAATCGATTAATGGATGTAATTCTTTTAAATTATTCTCTTGGTATGCCTTTTTAGGTGAAAGTGATGGACTTGAAGTATTCATAAACTATAGTTGTGTACTCTATGCACTAGACTTTCCAAAATCATATGTATACACCTATTGTATAGGTATAATTTCTATTGGTGGAACTATGATGGAGTAAGGTGATTTTGACAATAATTAACTATAAGTGGTAGGTTTATGCAATTATAAATGCATCATGTGTATAAATAAATACTAACTTAGAGAAGATATATCATACCATACACTTCTTATTGGCAACACATTATATAATCAGGGACATGACCAATATGGGATCTCTTACCTCAATAAATGATGCTAGGGAGGGTTCTAAAGCCTCTAGTCAAGCAAAATCATGAAATAAATCTAGATAAGTCCTATTTTTGATATCTCACTAAACTAATAAAAAGTAAACTAAAGTATAATCTAGTGCTCACTAAAGCTTGTGGCATAATATGGGGGTTAGTAAACAAAAAAACATGTATAGGAGAATCTCAATTAACATATGTATGAGTAAGGCCCTAATATATAGAAAGAGAAGAGTAATACTATCTAATCCAATACTTATGCCACTTATATCTACTAAAGAGAGGAGTAAAATTAGAGAATAGTTACCTAAAAGATGAACCCATCAAGATTCAATCTCTCCCTTGGAAAAAGGGGAGTCTTAAGAGGCTATTGTGGTTTATAAGGATCACTAAAAAATTCCAAAGCATCCAATTCTTCTCCATAAGACTAGATTCTCCATGTAGAAATCCTAAGATAAGACTCCTCAAGTAGAATGGTGGAATAGCAGATTGTAAAGAAGTGCAAGAAAATAATAACTCTTTTTCATTATCTAAATAATGACGAAATGATCTTGTATATATATGTGGATTTAACCTTACGCCATTCCAAAAAAATTGACTGACAAGGTCAACCTAGATGACCTAGCACAATTATGAACAAGAATTCACTAGGTCACGAGCTAGGTTGTCCAAGAGCTGACTTAGACCCTAAATGAATTTCAACCATAACTATATAGGGTTGATTGAGCACTCTAGTATATAAGACTATCAAAAGGGACTTAAGGTGAGTAAAAGAGCAATGGATATTGGGAAAAGACTGGATGATTATGCAAAATAGGAGTAGTAGCTTAAGGAATGGTTTTTAGGAGTTGGTTAGATTTGTAATAAGTGGAAATAAGGGACAACAATCTTGCAAAGTACTAATAGTCTACCCACCCCTTTCTTGGTGCACCCCTTAGGGCATGAACTTAGAGAGATTGAGTTTCAATGGGTTCCTACAAAATTTAAAGGATTAGTATTTGATAAAAGTATAAAATATTATGTGTATACATATGCCCCACTTGAAGCTCATCATGTGTCACTAAGGTACAACATGGGACGGTGCTTCAAGAAAGAACATAGTAACACACAATTATAAGGATAAAAAATGTTACAATATTTTAAAACATAAAATAACTAAAAATAAATGTCAAAAAGAAAAATAATTTAAAAACTAAATGTATGCATACCTTGACTTACCTTTATTACTAGATGATTGTCTATTGCGTTTATAGTTTTGATTGTGGAGGGTGTGGAGACTGATGTTTGATAAACCCAAGAATACAAAACTAAATAGGAAAAAAAAAATACAGAAAAAGATAAAATAACTAGTGCTTTGTGGATGGGATGTAATTAGAAATTTGGCAAGCTAGGGTGACATGTGTTATGTTAGACCAAATGACCAAGTCAAAAAATTTAGAGAAAATCGAGTAACCAAAAATCTAAGGCTACTAAAGACCAAATAACTCAAACAAGTAAACCTTAAGTAAGAAATGCAAACTCACCAATTCAAACCAAGGATACATGTTAAAAAATTAATGGTAATAAAATGTCAATGAAAAAGTAGTAACAATATTTACTTAAACAAATATGGTCAAGAAGAAATAAAATGGTAAAATAACATTGATGAATATTTAGTAACAATCTTTAATCATCAATGGAAAAAGGTGCATGAAAATGAAAAATAGACTCAAGTGTCTACAAAAAAGGGTGGTAAAACAATGACAAATAGTAAAAGGAAGGCAAAAAAAGCCTACGAATGTAAATATATGGTGTAAAGAAAATAATCCATAGTTGCTCATACATGCTTTGCTCTAAGCATATATAAAACTAAATCAATGTTTTGTTAGCATGTTTTGAAGATGTGAAAGAAGAGGGAATATAGAAGAAGGGAAAAAAAAATTGGAATCACAATTTGCCGATCAATGTGGAAAAAGAAATGGGTGGAGGGCAGAATGAAGGAAAAACCAAGGTAGAGAGAACTCTTTATCAAAGTCAAGACACTCAAATTAGGTTTATCAAAATAAGAGGACTTTCAACCTTAAATAATCTAAAGAAATTATCTTATTCACACAAGTCTTAGGTCAACAAATTAAGTATGTAGATCATCCCATTAAGGCTATATGCATGAAAAGTAAAAATGGACCTACCTTCCCATAATGTGTTCCCCATTCTTCAGGGCCCCTTACAGAGTCATCGATATACTATGAAAATTTAGTACTTGTATTTAATTCTCCTATTCTAATCCATTATCCTATCCACCCCAATGGACCTCAACTCTATGTGAGTCCAATTGTGGAGTTTGAGCTTTGTTTAGAGATAGGAGATGTGATTGTTAATCACGTCTTTTGGTGTGATTTTGAATTTTAATATTTTAATATTTCCTTTTGTATATCATTTTCTTTTGTTTTAAATAATTTTACTTTTAACTTTCTTTATGGCTTTTTCTTATTCCTCTTCCATACAGATTTAGAAAACCAAACATGGGTGTTAAAGATGACTTTCATTTGAATACTTGGGACTTGGCTGCTAAGAGAGAGAAATTTAGAGAGCATGGGATCTAAGAGTCATAAATATAGGTGAAATAAAAAATTTATCTTAATTTCAACCTTATTTTGTCCAATGTGTAGTGAAAGGAAAGTATTTCAAGAGGAATGATACATGGAACAATTTGAATTACTTCAAATCACAAAAATGTCATAAAGGGTGAAAAAAGGATACAATGATAGTAAAGTGTGATTCCTTATCATAATAATGAGGGAAGTGGAGGAAAACATGCTAACATAGGTTGTTATTCAAATTTCATCTATCAATAGAAGCAAAAAGCTAAAGTTGAGAACAAAGATCAAAAACACATCCTAGAAAAGAAATATCAAGATAGTAATTTTATGAGGAAGGCTATGTCATATCCATGGTATTACAAAACAAATATTAAAATAAAAACCCATGAGGGTTCTAAAAGTCATGGGAAATGAGGTAAGCAAAAGATGGTATTTATGAGGAAGGTCAGGTCCTATCCATGGTATTACACTACAACTCACAAAAGGACAAATCTAAAGAGTGTCAAAAAGTGTGTAAAAAGTAGGAAAAGAAATAAACAATGGTACATCATGGAAGACTAGGTCCTATCCATTGTTTTTTAATGAAACTCATGAGAAAAAGAGGAAACCAAAAGAATAAAAAGGAAGGAATAAGGTTTGTGGAAAAAAAAAGAACTATTATAAAGGGAGAGACCCATGTAAGTAACTTGAAAAAAGTGTTAGATATATAGCATATAAAAATCATGAAAATAACGGAAGAAGTTAAATAAAATACTTCTTGAGGAATTATACATTAGTGGTATCTTTGAAAATATGTCCTTTATTGATTTGAAGGAGATAGGTACTTGGACCAAGAATATCTTTGACTAAATAGGCCCACCACCATTTTTGGGCATATTTACTTTCTTTGTCATGAGTGTAATATAATTTAAGGACAAGATAACCAACATTAAATGTGAATATTTTAACATGTTTGCTATGTTTTTTGGAAATATGAGCCTTGTATTGGTAGTTATGTTATAAAGAAGAAAGGCAGTGTTCATCAAGGAGATCAAGGGCATGAAGGTGAGCTTAACATAATTCTTCATTATGAATGATACCATGAAGAGATATATGAAGAGAGGGAACCTCATATTTTAAAGGAAGAACTGAATTAAAACCATAAACTCGAGATAATGCTTTTACCTTAGTGGAAATACATATACTAGTTAGATATGCTCATAAATCAGGATAGAGTTGAAGGTGCCAATCCATGCAAGTTTCATGAATTATATTTTAGAGGATTTTGTTGTGAATTTTTCTAGTGGCCTTAGCTAACCATTACATTATGGATGATAATGTGTGGAAATTTTTTATTGATCTTGAATTTAGCACAAATCTATTTGACATCCTTATTTTTGAAATTACCACCATTATCAAAGATGATAGTATGGGGAACACCAAAGAAATAGATGATTTAGTTAAGAATGAATTTAGACATGGTGTTACTAATGAAATTACTAAGGGGAATAAATTCAACCAATTTAGTAAGATATTTGATACCAGTGATGATAAAAACATGCCCATCTTGAGATCGAGGTAATTTTCTTATGAGATTTAATCCCCATATAGAGAATGGCCAAGGAGATTCAAGAGTTTCAAGCTCGACTAGAGGTGAATGAATTAGATTATCATGCAGTTGGCAATGGGTACATTTTTTACCAAATTTTATTGCATCCTTTTCAAGAGTTGGCCAAAATTAACCCATTCATAGGCATTTATGGGTTGTAGTGTGTCCACTATAGTGACTAGCACAAATGCCTCCATGTGATTTTTTAAGAATAGGAGGGACCTCATCTTGAATAACAAAACAAAGAAAGGTACCTTTAGCATTATGATAATAAAGGATGTTGTATTAAAATACATATTTTAAAACTCATTTATGAATGTGAGTCTTTTCATAAGAGTCTAAGTTTGGAGGATAAGTTTGGTGTTCTACAAATTGAATGATGTATTTATACCATGGGTTTTGTTAAATGGTAATAGCCTTGATGTGGCAGATAAGCAAATCTTATGATTGAGTGGAAGATGGAGATTTTATGATTTGTAGAAGAAAAGTGGGTTTAAAAATATCTTGGTGGGGATGAAAGAGAGAGTCTGAAGAAGCAAGGGAATCAATAATATAATTTGATCTCGAGGGATAGGCTCAATAGTGAAAGAAATGAAGTATTTAGAGAGAGTGGTTGTAATTTGATGATAAGTAATGATATTATAAATTTTTAATTGATAATCACCATTTTCTTAGAAAAATATAAGCTAAGAATCACCTAAATCATGTAGGTATTGGATGTCTAAATCAATCACAACTTTTATGCCTAAGATTAGAGATTCATATTTGGCCATAACATCAAATGTTAAATGGAAAGCTAAAGGAATGATTTTTCCAAGAGGAATTGTAATAATATAACATGCCCAAGATACTTCAAGGAATTTAACACCATCAAAGTGAAGGGTCTAAGTATCCCATGCAAGTCAACATTAATTTTAGGAAGCTCTTCGATAACTAATTTTGGTTTAGTAGTATTAGGGGGAATAACAATTTCATCAAGATTACTTACTTCAAGATTAGTGGTGAAGTTATGAAATTAATCTTTAAGTGAAATAGATTGATTAACACCTTCGATATAGAGAATATTATCATCTGGAAGACTATCTTGAATGTGATTAGTAGCTGGCACAATAGTTGTGGTAAGTTGATCAACTATGACTTGTCCTTTGATAGATTTTTGAGTTACAATGCAGAGATCAAATTCCATAAGGAGGAACATCCATTTTCTAAGTCTATCTCTAGGAAGAAAATATTTTAATAATAAGTGATGAAGGGGGTTAGAATGAATGACAATGTATATGGTCTAATAATCATGTAATGTCAAAGATTTTTAGCTATAAAATAGATGGTGAGGCAATAAAATTCCAATTTGTATATCATTTCTCATAATCAATAAGTCCTTAGTTACTATTCTATCTTACATACTCTCTTCTAGTATCATCTTGATAGGAAAGCATTGCCCCAACTAATATAGGTGTGGAAGAAGTATATAGGATCAAGTGTCAATCATTTGAAGGAGGAAAAAGTGTAGTTAGGTGAAGCAATGATTCTTTCTTATTATCAAAGGCTTTTTTATAGGGATACATCCATTTTAAATCATTACCTTTGTTAATATGATAATTAATAGAGTGGATGTGGTAAGTTGTTTCCAGGATGAATCATCTAATTACCCTAAGTTTTCCTAAGTGTGAATGTCCAAAATAGAATGAGTAATGGGCATGTTGATGATAGCACTAATCTTAGTTAGGTCAATGTGGATGTATAGAGGGAGACTAGGAATCCTAACAGTTTTCTAGATGTGACACCAAAGACATATTTGTAAGGATTTATTCTAACTTGGTATTTGAGAAGACGGTCAAGGATGATGGCAAGATTGGATCGATGTGTCTTGCGACATTTGAATTTAGTAATGAGGTCATCCACATAGGTTTCAAAAATTTTATGGATAATATCATGAAATATGTGAGTCATTACTTGTTGATAAGTGGCTCTAACATTTTTTAGGCTAAAGGTAATTTTAACATGACAATAGGTGCCCCATTCCATGGTGAAATTTGTCTTATGTTGGTCCTTAGGGGCAATGTGAATCTGATTATAACTCAAGAATCCATCCATAAGAGAAAACATTTCATACCCAGCTACAAAATAAACAATGTCATCTATCAAAGGTAAAGCGAAGTTATCCTTGGGATAAGTGAGATTAAGATTATAGAAATCAATATAGATTTGAATGAACATAGTGACATTTTTTCAAATGAGAATAATGTTAGAAACCCATTTAGAATAGTCCACTAGTTTTATAAATTTAGCATCAAGTAATTTTATGATCTCCTTGTGATAAAATGTGGAAAATTCAGGTGGAAATTTTCTTTTTTTTGACACACAAGCTTGTCATTAGGATAAGTAATGATGTTATGCACCACAATGCTATGGTCAATACTAGGCATGTCCACATAAGACTAATAAAATATCTCATGATATTTATCAAAGAATAAACTAAAGTTATTGTACTTAGTAGGTGAGAGTTCATGAGAAAATGTGATTGGTCAAGGATAGGAAGGAGTACCATATTCAATGCAATTGATTTATTTTATAATCATAACATTTACATCTTGGAAATGGTATGGTGCATTAGGTAAAGCATAAATTAGAATAGTTTTAGGATCAATACTAGCAATGAAGTTGTTGAAATAAGGAGTTTTTGTTTTAAATTTCCCAAGTTTATGATGTTACCAAGGAAGTTGAGTTTCTCAAGAATGAAGTATTTCAAGAATAACTTTGTCACTAGGCAATGTGGGAATAGGACCATAATACTCAAAATCTAATTCAAGATCTAGAATCTGATTATGATGTCAATCATATTTAGAATGTATCTGATGAAACTTAGTGGCCTTGGAATCTAGTGTAATCTCAATATTAGGAGAAGGATATGGATTAGAAAGGATTGGTGTGTTATTAGTTTTGTTGATAAGGTAAGGATCAGATGGAATGATGGGATATATAGGTGGTAAAGAAGCTATTAGAATTTATAGAGGTTTGGATTCCTAGTCATTGAATTTATAGAGGTAAGGATTAGCCAATTCTCCTGATAGCACTAATTTGTTCTACCACCTAAAGAGTATCAAGAAGTGGAGAATTGGTAGGAGGGACATAACCATCAGAATCTAATTTATGATCTATACAAATGGTATGAACATCCTAGTTAAAATCATTAATTTGAGTTAAGGTTTTCTTATAATGTTGAACATCCAAGTCTTGAGATTAGGCTTGGGCCATTATGTAATTATCATCATATGTTGTATAAATTGTACATGTTTGAGATTCAAGGGGAGTTTTAGAAGGTGAAATCCCAATATTATTGAATCTACATGGAGACATGATGAGAGGATCATGAAATAATTTGGCCACTCCAAAGTCATTAAAATTGAAGGCATCTTCTAGTAAACAAGGATCCTGAGCATTTCATAGAGGGAGAAATCAATTATCTCATTAATAAGTGAAATAGTATGGTCCCAAGGTAATAAATAAGGATAAATCCACTCCAAAATGTAAGGGGGTAGCTTGGTAATATTACAAGTATGTTAAAAATCATTAGGTTCATCATCATCTGAATCGGCAAAAGTGGCTTGTAAATCAGGATTGATTATAATACTCAGGTAAAAGAGCACTATTGATCTTTAGAATGGTAGGAATATGATATTGAGATTTGAGATTAGGAATTTGAATACTCCAAGGGTTGGGATCAGCTTCATGTTTATATCATTTCCCATTATTTAAGAATTTAATGTATTGGCTACTACAAGAAGTAATAACACTCATTCTATGAGTCTAAGGGTGACCAAGTAGTATATTATAAGATAAGGGTAAATGAGGATCATAAGATTAGTTTGAATGGTCTTAGGTCAGATGGTTAGGGGAAGCCAAATACAACCAAGTGGCTTTTGATTAGTATTATCTAAATCATGACAGGTAAGATAGGTTTGCTTAAGATGATCCTTGTTATAACCAAGTTATTAGATAAGCCACAAAGATGCCACATTAATATCAAAGCCTTCATTAGCTAGAACTTTAAAAATAAGGGTAGTATTAATGTATATATTAATAAAAAGTGGCAGATCATCAGAACAAAAGAGAATTTCATCATTGATCATGTCCTCATCAATAAATTCAATAGAAATCTTGGAAGGACACATAGTTTCAATAGTATTTACGTTGATAGTTTGAGGTTCAATAGAAGGTGTTACTTCATTTATAGAGGATGGATCTTCAATTTATTGAAATTATTGTATAAGTAACTTGAAATGATAAGGGGAATTACGAACCAGATCCATAAGTGGAATCTTATAAGGAAAAGAGTTAAGTTCTTCAAGAAAGTTCCAATGAGATTTAAAAGAAGAACCAACATGATATTTAGGAGGTAAGGTAGATTTTGAAGGAATAAAAGTGGTTAGGTATTCATAAGGAGGAATTTTTTACTTAAGATCTTTCAAAGTGATATTATTGGTTGTAGTATCTTTGAGAAGTTGTTCTTCTAAATATGGATTTTTAGGTTTGATAACTTGATGTTTGTGGGCTAGTTGTAGACCTGTTACAAAATGGTTTGCACAAACATATGGGGTTGATTATGAGGAAACATATGCATTGTGGCACATAAACATACTACAATACTAATATTTTTTTAATATATTCATAAATTATGTAAATTCCATCAAATTTATGTCAAAATTACATTCATAAATTGAGTTATTGAAGAAGAAGTATATGTGGGGCAACCACAAGGTTTTGAGGTAAAAGGCAATGAATTTTGGGTGTCTAAGTTTAAAAAGGTTCTTTATGGGATGAATAAAACTCCAATAAATTCATAATCAATAATTTAGGATCAAGGATTCATAATAATTTAAAAATAACAAACTCTTTAGATATAAGCATTAGGTTTTAATGTTTTATATGTTTATCTTTATGTAGACTTGATTTTTATAGGTAGATCTTTGCATATGTCCAATAGATCCAAGAAATATATGAAATAATAATTTGAGATAACTCATCATGGATTTATGAATTAATTTATTGGCATAAAATTTCATCAAAATAAATATGAAGTATTAATTTATCAATCCAAATATGTCCAAGACATATTAAATAAGTACAACCCTCAAGATTATAAGTCCATGGACATTCCAATTGAAAGTGGAGAAAAATTAATGACAGAGGATGGAATTCCTTTAGGGGATGAAAATAATATTATAATCTTGGTTTGAGGTTTGATGTATCTCACTTTGGCAAGACCTGATATCAGTTATGAGGTTTCATTGGTTTAAATATTTATGGATAAACCATCACTCAAGCATTTGTAAGAAGTAAAGAGAATTATAAAGAAATGTAAGAGGTAATTATTATTATTATTTTCATTTAAGACCATCAAGTTCACTATGTATAATTAGATACACATATTCATATTGGGGAGGATTTCTTGATGATAGGATGTCGAATTTAGGTTATTGCTTCATGGTATTCAAAGAAACAAGATATTGTTTCATAATCCTCTATTGATGATTAATATAAAACCCTTATATAATAATTATAATAAGAATTATAGCTATTAATACTCTTAGATGATTTTAGAGAAGCTACACTTGAGCCAACATATATATTTTTCAATAACAATGGGGCAATACAATTGCCCAAGAATCTATTTTTCTATGCTAGAACTAAAAGTATTGAGATCAAACATCAATATTTCATAGAATTGATCAATTATAAACTCTTTTTAATTGAATATTTGAGAATTAAAGATCAAATTTTTGATATTCTCACTAAGGGATTGCACAAACAGATTCATGGACAACTCAGAGAGATGATAAACATATCATCAATGGAGGAATTTTAAGTATGATTCCAAAATGGGAAGTTTAATTTTCATGTTAAATTTTTTTTATTTTTATTTTTATTTTTATTATCTCATAAGGGTTATTTAATTCCACTATGTCCTAGATTAATTATTTAGTTAATTTCAGACACTTTCTAGGAACTTCCTAAAAATAGCTAGAAGTGCCAATTAGAGTGTTATTCATTGAATGTTTAGTTAACTTAATTTAAATTAATTTTAATCAAAATTATCTTTTTATAGTTATGTTTTTATATTTCTATTTTTAGACATTCACTTATCTAGTGTGCATATGAATGTGCATGTTTGTTTAACTAACGAAGAGGATTATTCCATGATGTCTATATCTTATGAGTTAAAATTGTTATATTATTTTTAGGATTATATTTTTATTATAATTCTTTTTTAATTAAATGTATTAATTTAAAATTAACTTGTCATGCAAGTTTCTTTTAGTTGGATAGTTATATCCTTTATCTATTAATGAAATATTGTGCATAAGTGTGGCATAAAATTTCATTTTGAAAATTAGTTTTAAATATTGTTATATATTATTTTTTATTTAAGGTATTCATAAAAGAAAAATAAAAATATTCATAATGTTGATTTTAATTATTCATTGTATAATCATTCATAAATCTCACTTACGACATTGCTAGATTGACAACTAGTAATTATAAGATAGATTAGATTATATATAGATCTTATTTTTTAGATTGAATTAGACATGATTTTCACTCACTCCAGAATTATAAAAACTTCAACATGATGAATTGATTAACTATGAAGATATCAAAAAAAAAACAAGGTAAAAAAAATTACCCTCCCAACAAACTCAACTTCGATCCAGAGCTAAATATAATAGCTAATGACTTCTCATGAGTTACTAAAAAATGCAAAATTTGGTCTTGAAATAAATATATATGATATAAATAGGTCATTTTCACCCCTAGGCATTCACTAAATTGAAAAAACCTCAAAACATTGCTGAAGTTACATATCAGAGTATGCATTTAGATGCATAATGGATCCAAACCTCACTTGTTGAAGCAAGTAGTACTAGCATAGCATACTCACATATGTATAACTAGAAAATTAACTTAGTATTCAATTCCATAATTGGGTCAAACAAGCCCATGACATGGATACCAATAGAATGGTGTCCTAATTGATAATCAAGCATAATATCCATCATACTAAATTCACATAACAACTAACTATCAATTTGGGTACATACAGATTCTGGTAGGACTTGAAAGAATATAATAAAATATCATTTGCATGAAGATATTTCCAAATAATTTAACAACATGTTTGTTGAAACTTAGGATAATTTATCAAATGAACAAACAGGGTTAATTCATCACCTAACCAATAATGATATAATAACACCCATTTAGAGAATCAAAATAAATAACCCATATTGGTAAATATCCAATATGATACAATAAATAAATGGAAATTCATATGCCTGAAGTATGTGGTAGCCACATATTTTCCCAAACATAGATTATTCAAACCCCCATGTTTTAAGTAAAAAAACATGTCAAGACAAAACATCTTACTTACCTATATAGGTAACTTTAGCTATGCATAATAATGCAAACTCATTAAGTATGATTAACCTTAACAACAACAACATTTCCTATAGCCAAGAAGTTTAGAAAAGGATTAATCCCATTATATTTAACATCACATGATGTGAATGTAGCATGATTTGGTTTATGTATTTTCCATAAGAACAACTACAAAGTAAACATGTTTACATCCATTTAACAATCATGCCCAACATAGAAGGATAGTATGGTTCTTATAAGAACTAGACACCCATACAAACCTACATCATCAGCAATGCATTATTCCATGAGAAATTCTTTCTAACAAGAGGATAAGGTAATGTTCACAATCAGCCCATAAGGGAAAGGAACAATACACTTATATAGCACACATCAATGATATTCACATGTACATTTTCAGCCACTATTCATGAATATAAACATTAAGAAAGATGGGGGTATCACATGGCATTGCCATCCCCTAATTCAAGTAATTTAACGTTACTTTTTCCATTCCCAAGTTATAAATTCATTAAATCTCAAAAATAACTTATGCACATAATATGCAGCCTTATAATATGGAAGCAACTAAGAAAATTATTCATAAATTATATATATATATAAGCTAAACTATACAAGGTCTTCATGTTTCATACATGGGTTATAAACCACTAAAGAGTAACTCTATCTAATCATGCTACCATAAGATCAAATCCAATGCATATACAAGGAAATGAACATATGAACAATTGTAGATCCAAGAGACATTATAAGACAACTCTCAATAGCTATCATTCTATTTAAGAATTCCAAGCTTACCACTAATCCATGTGAGCATATTCAATCATTCCCAATTAATATAATAATAAATATAGTTTCCACACAATCTCAAATCAGGGATTATGATTAAACATATAAATTAAATACATATAAAAACTCCATATGGTTGTATAAGGAATAAATACAACCTTTAAATGGGCACAACATCAATACTATATGATCCATGATGAAAATGTAAGGAAATATACTAGCATGGCATTAAAAATGGATACACAAACATCAATCCAATATAAAACTCAACTGTGCCTAAACACTAGGTAGGTAAACTCTTTGCCTAAGCAAATCAGCACTCAAGTTACTATGACAATTTATATCAAGTGAACATAATGAAGTTCTATAACATGGTACAATGAAATACTACTATACTAGTGTGTCAAATCAATTGCATATTATAGCTACAAGAATGATTAGCTATGTAATAACATAATAAAGATTCAATAATACAAATAATATGGTGTGCCAATATAACATTAGTAAATAATATCCGATTAACAATCCAAGATAAAAACCAAGTGCATCTAAGATCAAATTCATAACTATATAGGAGCTCCAACAAATTACATCATAATCAGAAACATGAGATTGGACTTATTAATTCTAAAGGGTCCCTAACCATACACAAGATTAGCATACCAAGATCCAAATGTAACTAATCTAAAATCCAATGGAATTAATTATAACTGCAACCATTATTCATGCAAGATGAAAGTAATATACATCTAAGCTAGTAAGGAGATGAACAACATGTAAGTAACATTTTAAATTTTATCATACCAATCCATAAAGTCATCTAGGAATAGAGAAACAACATAAAAATATATAAACCCTCCCAACCAAACCTATGATCTTGATCATCGATGGCCCTTACCACTCCAACCATCAACTAGATGGTTTTAGCAAATAGCGTCAATGAGGATGTTCTAAGCAAGTTAGATTTAAACCAAAGGACATCACAAAAAATGAAAACACCCACAAAGGGGATAAACACCATCAAGGGTACACTCCATGCAATCAAAGACAAAAGAACAACATATAAGTCAATTTCTATACACCACCCAATCAAGATCCAACAATAAATCAACTAAGCATGATAGACAGGCAACTCAACCATACAAAAATCCCAAGGTAATAACGAAATATCTCAATAAAATAATTAAAATCTATAATCCCACCATTAATCCAAAACATTCCACAAGGGTGGAGGTGTTTCCAACAAGCATGCAACAATAATTTAATTTTAAAACAATAATCGATATAGGGAATTCAGGAGATCATCATGAGGTCTCATGACCTCATATGATCTTTAAATAATAATAATTAAGTCAATGGGTAAATGGAATAACAACCATCTAAATGTCTTAATTAAAAATGGAAACCCTCATTATAAGATAATGATACTAGCAATGCCTCACCCCTTCCCTTAAATCAATAACATGCTAAGCATACAAAATCCCATAATGAATTTAGAATATAAACAAATCAATAAATCAACACCCAGGAGACTCCACTCCAAACTAAATACATGTTTCTAAAATTGGTTTTAATTATTCAAGGGACCAAAGATTATACGATTTATGACTAGGAAAGGACCAGTCAATGTTTCACATATAATTATTCCAACTAGCCCAAAACATTAAATAAAATAATAATATGTATAAATCTATCCCATATTAAAGTATATAACTATATGATCAAAGTGTGCCATTTTGTATACTTATACAGGCAATTCAAATAAGGCCCTAGCCTAATTCTATTATAGGAAAAAGTTAATAAGGCAAACAATTCCACCATATTAATTTTAATAGCTTCAAATTAAAATTCAGTTCGAGTTAAAATTCATAGAGGCAATGTAAAACCCTAAATTTTAAAATAACATAGCTCATTTTATACTCAATAATGTTTATCGATTTTTCATTTTAAGAAAGATAAATCATAATACTTTCTACCATGAGGTTTGAATGAAACTCCCAAATTGGTTTTTCAACTGAGAATATAATAATAATTGAATGAACTAGTCTTAGGATTAAATCCATTCCCAAGTCAATTTAGTTTAATCTAGACATTTATATTAATAATAAATAATCCACTATAGGAATTAAATAGAACCTTCATCATTTCATAACTCAATTATGTAAATCAGTTTATTTAGAAACTCAGTCACTTAGAACAGGGTAGAATGATCGAAAAAAATATGCACAGGTCAAACAATGGTAATTAAATATACCAATAATAATCTTTACTCTGTGTGTGTGTGTGTGTGTGTGTGTGTGTGCGTGCGTGCGTGCGTATGTGCATGCGTGCGTGCATGCGTGCGTGCGTGCGTGCGTGTGTGTGTGTGTGTGTGTGTGTGTGTGTGTGTGTGTGTGTGTGTGTTGTGTGTGTGTGTGTGTGTGTGTGTGTGTGTGTGTGTGGTGTGTGTGTGTGTGTGTGTGTGTGTGTGTGTGTGTGTGTGTGTGTGTGTGTGTGGTGTGTGTGTGTGTGTGTGTGTGTGTGTGTGTGTACGTGCGTGCGCGCGCGCATGTGTGTGTGTGTGTATACATGGTTGATGTAGGAGGGACCAGGTGCATTGTTGCATAAGTAGAGATTTATACAAGTATCTAGATTGATTTGTTATAACCACATCATGGAATTTTCCAAATTAAACAAATCCAATTAATATAAATATATTTTATATTATGAAGTCTTGTGGTTGCATAATATAATCAAAATAGACTAAAATTTAAGCATTCATTCAATTAAAGGATATAATGGAACCCATTATTATTTTAATCAATTTGCATGCTACGATTCCCTTAATGCAAGTTTTGTACCCAAGGAATAAAGGTGCAATGCATATGTGGTGATAGTTAAATCATTTAATTCTATAATATAATTAACTATAGTTAAGTGCGGGGGGGGGGGGGGGGGGGGGGGGGAGGGGGGGGCGTGGGGGGGGACTTACCATTCTAACACAAGAATGGAAAATATGCAAATACAAATAACCAATCTACCATTATCTTTGCCTCCCCACAACATGCATTGACCAGGTGAGAAATGCCTAAGTTATCCTCTAAAATTTTCTTCCATCCTCCATTCTTTCTCCTCTATGCCTCTTCTCCTTGTACCTGTGTTTTTCATCCTCCATCATCCTTTTCCTTTTCTTTCACACGTCCCTTCCTATTGTTGTGTATTATCCTTGTTCCCCTACCTACATTATTCTTCTTGTCTTCCTTCTATGTTTTTATTTCCCATACCTCCCTTTCACCTTTGTTGCATTCTCTTTCCCCCCCCCCCCATCCTTCTTACTACCCTCCATTTTTTCATTCAAATCCCTATTTATCTTCTTTATTGTCATGCCCATTCACATCTTCTATCCTATTATTCTATGCCATTGACTTTCTTCTCACCTATGCCTTACTCCACATGCCTCCTTCCTAAACCATCCCTCAATGCATCCTTATTTTTTCTATATGCCATCCTGACTTCCCCCTCACTTCTCCATGTTTTCCTTATCTTTTTCCATACTCCCTTATTTAATGAGGAGAGAGAAATCTCCCTCTCCCCAAAACCATCAACTCCCTTCCTTGAGACTCCCACTAATGGTCATTAATGGCCTTTTCAAAATATGGCCAATAAAATATTAATTATAATTACTATCAGCTTAAATTGTATATATATATATATATATATAATTTTAAAAAATTCCAATAAAATATTATACATGAAAAATAACAATTTAAATAATAAAGATATATTTATTATGTAGAATGCCACTTTATATGTTTATAAGCCACAATCAATATAGGGAAAATAATAACAATTAAAATAATAAATTTATGTATTAATTTAAATGTTATTAAATTCCTAAATATCATGATGAATAATTAACTAAGCCAATGGCACTTAACCAGTCACCAAGGAGATAAAACACATGGAATGAGGGTGTCACGGGGAGGTAGGCCTAGTTAGGTCCTTAGGGAGTTTGAGTTAAGTGAGGGTGAGTCCATGAAGATAAGGTGGTGAGGAGTACATAGGATAAATAAAAGGGGAAGTTTGACTGGATGGAAATAACACCAAATAACGTGTAGGGACAACCATAATATGATAGGATACAAAAGCAATCAAAATAAGGTAATATAAAATAAGACTACATAAAAATGACATGACTATCCAAAATCACTAACCAAAATACCAAGTTACCTATCAAAATCCATATGATTGATTAGAACCACTCTTCTACCACACAAACTAATGCCAACATCTAGCCTAGCCCATAGTCAGCACTTACAACCACCGAGTATATCCATCAGTGGTATTTGATCCAAAATTTGATTAAAATAATAAATTCATATTGAACCGTAATCAATATCAAGTATATCATGTAATCCATACATCCTCAAGTGTGGAATTATAAAATGATAAATATAGCATCTTTCAATTAGATATCATAACATCATAATCCAATAACACAACACAACTAAGTAGAGGAGTGCAACAATAAAATACACATGCTATATCAACATTTAAACAACCATGTCAAGGTGCATAAGGGTACATTTGTAATATCCTCACCCTCTTAGAGATGAGCCTTCCTAGTGACCATATAAGTAACTGAGAACCCAACTACCCTAGGGAGCTAAATCACCCTCTTAGCAAAGGTTTAACCTACTCAACCATAAAGTTAATTAGAAAAATAATCAAGTTATATAATAGCAAGCAAGAGGATGTAAAAATCCAATCAGGTAAAGTAAATTTATTATTCCCAATAAAAATTCATAAATAAAGGCATAATAAAAATCTTATGGACTCATGTGTCATTATATGACACTAGAATAATAATAAAGAGTTAATACAATTCATTACAACATTAATGATCATACACATATGTCAACTCCATACACAATTCCATGTCATGTTGCACATGCCATTTATTAATAGATAAAATGGATAATCATAGCCTTGAAATAAGGTCCAATGGCTCTAATTATGTTCTTATTTAGCATAAATACCAATGGTATACCACCATTTTAAACATAGTTCTAAGAAAACTATAAAACTTAAATCACCCATAAAGGCATGACTTTCAAAGAAATACAATATTACCAATGATGGGAATGAACTTTCCCAACTCAACAAGGGCAAACAAAAGCTTTTGTTACCTTCAAATCATACCTCTTTCATCTTAAATATCATGAAAGATAGGCATCTTTAATAAATTTTTGACTATAGAGATAAAAAATTCTAGAGAACTAACAAAATCTAGACTGCCCCCTTATCAAGAGGAGAATGTTACCTAAAAAATTTGTAACTTTTTAAGACTATAGTTACAAATTATATAATCCTATCAAAATTTTAATCATAATTACACAACCTAAAATAATGTCTTCACCAACACACATTATGCCTTATGCATAATTTAATCAACATTCATCACAAAATACTACCACAAGATAGTAACCCATTTTGACCAGTTACTTCCAAACCAATAAATATCATTCAAAGGATAGTGCAATGTCCCACACTGTCCACATTGAATAATAGGAGAAGCCAACCCAGGCCATACATGCTTACCCAAAGGTTTACCACATTATCTGGAAACACTTTGTGAGATCTCAAGATGGTTACATGAATCATAGGTCTACCATCTTACTGCACTTACCTCATGGCAGAAAAATTCAAGAAATAAAAAGACATGGGTACCCAAACACATAAAATATGCCTACTTAGGACTTACATTGTTCATTTTGAAGACAAGACTAGCATACTATCTAGTCATTTATAAAATAATACAAAAATATATTCATACCAGAATACATTTATGCATCATGTATACATGCACATACCAACATGTGCATGCATTTCATCAAGTGCCTCCTTGTTTATTTGCATACACATCTAAAATGAAGGACTAATTAGTGATTCACCAAGCTTACATAATGAAATTACACATAGGTTTTTTAACAATAACCTTAGAGAGGTGGCTAAATAACACTAAACCATAAGGCAAGCATTATGTGAGAGGGTCCCACGCCAATATGTGACTCTCATGGTGCACACTCTAAATGAATTAGGTGATTAGCTCATGCAAAGGGGTGGAGTGGATTTTCATCTTATGAGAGACTCCACTCCCTATCCCATACCCAATCTGGCCATTATAGAAAAGTGTCTCGTTACCCTTAACCTCATACTTGCATCGATGTTCATCATTAGAAAAATAATATAAGATTACAAAACATAATATGATAGTATACCTTGGCAACCTAAACAAGAGATTCAGTTTCCAAAAAAAATGTATAATGCACAAGTGATTGAATTCAAAATTTATAGTTTAATAATGCAAGGTCAAAAATATATAACATAAATAGAACACCAAGATAACCAACTAGATAGTATAAAAATTTCACACATTTCATAAGGTTAATCACTTTCACACCTCACAAGGCTTATATAATATATGTAACATATAAATGTACATGAGTGAAGGAGAATTACAATATAAATACACATTCAGGTGTAGGTATCTATGCCAAGATAATTTTTTTCCACATAATAATAGTCAAACACACATGTTTGTGAAACTCAAAGGTTTGTGAATCTACATCAGTCCACCTGATGTGTAGATGCCATGTAAAAGACATCAAATACCTAATAATGGAATCACATAATCAACTCTAAAACTCTTAACATTCTCATGTAAGTCATTCACACTCACCCTATCATGCCCTTTAGGCTTGAGCCTCACCCTTGGTCTTCCCAAGATATCACACATTAGGCTCATTACATAGCTTGCTTATGCAAGCAATCAATGGACATCTAGGCATTATCTTAAGATTTCGACAATATTATATCACAATTCAACTAATTAACTTAACCTAATCATGTCAAAGTTTGAATGGTGATGTTTGTTTATAATACAACATCAAATTTTGAAAGGGTGAGCTTAGCCAAGGCTCAAGGAGAGTACCATAAACCACTATGGGAATCACAATCCCTCATAAATAGTAAGTTTAATCAAAACTTGTAATAAACATCCTCATAGTTGTAGGACATATTTAATGTCTCAATAGACATTCTCATGGCTATAGGACATATCCAATGTCTCAATAGACATCCTCACAGATGTAAGACATATCCAATTTCTTAGTAGACATCTTCATGGCTACATGACATATCCAATGTCTCAATGGACATCATCATGGGTGGCAAGGTGAAGTCAAGTCTAAATTAACATCCCCATGGGTGTATAACTCAGCCAGGATCAATCAACATACTCATGGAATCAAGCATGTCTATGAGTATACATACATCATAGACATAAAATTGATCTAAGATCAAATAAACATGCTAAAACTAGATAAATTTAGCCCTTTTGGGAGTTATGAAGCCACTTTCTTCCCCAACTTCACTCAAAAGAGGTTAACATGTTCAAGCCTAACTTAGTTGAATTGCATAAGTTTCCAATAATTCACCTATTTACAAGATGCATAAAAACTACCATTTAGCCAACTTGACAACAAATTAGACAACAAAACCTTCTAGGTTTGCTAAAAAATCCAATACATTGGATGATCCAATACCTCCAAAGCATTATTACCATAATAAAATTATGATGTTGCTTTCCCTAGTCACTTAGAGTGACAACCAAGCCAAGTCTAAATCTATGGCTATTTAACATAGATGTTATTGTTATGTCATGGCATCAAACTTTATGCATAACAAATTTTTACAAATAGAAAAAGAGGTGGGGTAAACCTGCTATCCACAAGTAACTCACCTTGTGGAAATGTGTCCACTCCATTAAAAACCATCCATAGTATGAATAGGGGCTAACACACCCATGTAAGTTCATAGGTTTTCAACATATCAAGGTAATCCTTTACATAAGTTAAGATCTCAAACTTTGATAACTTGCTCCAAAAAATTAGTCCTTTTTGCACCTTATCAAGCCCTCTAGGGTTGAGTTAAACCCTCAATCTTCCCTTATCATAATGTTCCAAGTATCTAAGGAAATATCACCCATAAAATCCAACCATAGATACCCAAACATCATTCCCTTGATTCTAAGAGCAAAGCCTATATCACGTAACTCCCATTGACCTACCCATACAAGTCAATGGTTGACAGGTGAGACTTGCCTTGACACAACCAAATTTAAGAAGGGTTAACCCAAACCAAGGCTAAGGGCAATAAAAATTGACATAGAATAAAATCCATATTCCTTAGAATCAATTCTTTTGATTGATTCACATAACATAACATCAACAATGAAATGCAAAAAACACCTTAACCTTTAACCTAAAAGGTTAAGTGTCTTGGGAATTGCTTCTTAATTTTCCCTGATTGGGATAACTCATTGGTCACCATGTAGCAATTTTACAGATCCCAAAGTTCCCTAGAGTAAAAATACTACTCTGATACCAAATGAAACAAACTCAAATTTTTTTAAAGTTGCATATCAGTGTATACATTTAGATTTACAATGAACCTAAACCTTGATTACGAAAGCAAGCAGTACTAGCATAACATACTCGTGTATGTGGAACCAAAAAATTAACTTAGCATTCAATGCCATCATTGGGTCAAACAAGCCCATGACATGGAAACCAATAAAACATTATCATAATTAACAATCAGGTATAATATCCATCATGCTAAGATCACACAACAAATAACTATCAGTTTGGTTATATATGAAATCTACTAGGACTTGAAGGAATTTAAAAAAACATCATTTGCATGAAGATATTTCCAAATAATTTAATATCATACTTACCACAACCTAGGATAATTTGTCAAATGAACAAACATGCTCAAATAATCATCTATCTGATAGTGATATAATAGCATCCATTCATAGAATCAAAATAAATAACCCATATTGGTAAATATTCAATATGATGTAATAAATAAAAGGAAATTCATATTCCCTAAGTATGTGGTAGCCACGTATTTTCCCAAACATAGATTATTCAAACCCCCATGTTTTATGTAAAGAAACATGTCAAGCCAAAACATCTTACATGCCTATATAGATAACTCCAGTTATGCATAATAATCTAAAAATCATTAAGTATGATTAATCTTATCAACATCAACATTTCCTATAGCCAAGAAGTTTAGAAAAGGAGTAATCCCATTATATTTAACATCACACCACATGAATTTAGCATGCTTTGGTATTTGTATTTTCCATAAGAACAACTAAAAAGCAAACATGTTTACATCCATTTTACAATCATACCCAACATAGAAGGGTAGTATGGTTATTATAATCACTATACACCCATATAAACTTGCATCATAATCAATGCATTATTCCATGAGAAATTATTGCTAACAATAGGATAAGGTAATGTGCATAATCATCCCATAAGGGAAATGAACAATACACTTTCCCAACACATGGAAATGATATTCACTTGTGCATTTTTGACACTATTCATGCATATAAACATTAATAAAGATGGGGGTATCACATGGCATTACCATCCCCTAATGCAAATAATATAAGGTTATTTTTTTTGTTCTGAAGTTAGCAAGGCATTCAAGCTCAAAAATAACTTATGCACGTAATAGACAGCCTTCTAATATGGAAATAACTCAGAAATTTGTTCATAAATAATATATATACAAGCTGAAACATGCATGGTCTCCATGTTCCATACACGTGTTAGAAACCACTAAAGAATAACTCTATCTACTCATGCTACCATAACAACAATTCTAATTCATTTAAAAGGAAATGAACATATGTATGATTATAGATCTAAGAGAGATAATTAGACAACTCTAAACATTTGTTAGTCCATTTAAGAATTCCAAGCTTACCACTAACCCTAGTGAGCATATTGAAGCATGCCTAATTACCATAATAAGAAATTTAGTTTCCACACAATCTCAAATTAGGTACTATGATTAAACATATCAATTGAATACATATAAAAACTCTATAAGGCTATATAAGGCATAAATACCGCCTTTAAATGGGCATGACATCAATAATATATGATCCATGATGAAAATGCAAGGCAATATACTAGCATGGAATTAAAAATGAATAAACAACCATCAATATAATATAAAACTCAAGTATTCCTAAACACTAGGTATGTAAACTCTTTACCTAAGAAAATCACCACTCAAGTTACCGTGACAATTTATATCAAGTGAACATAATGAAGTTATATAAGATGGTACAATGAAATAATACTATATTATTATATCAAAACAATTACAAGTTATAGATACAAGAATTATTAGCTATGTAATAACATAATAAAGAGTTAGCAATAAAAATAATATGGTGTGACACTATAGAATTAGCAAGGAATATCCAATTAACAATCTAAGATAAAAACCAAGTGCATCCAATATTGAATTCAAAATTATATGGGAGTTCTAACATATTACATTATAATCAACAACATGAGCTTGAAATTATTAATTATGAAGGGTCCCTAACCATACACAAGGTTAGCATGCCAAGAGCTAAATGTAACTAATCTAAAATCCAATGGAAGTAATTATAACTACAATCGTTAGTCATGTTAGATGAAAGTAATATACATTGAAGCTAGTAAGGAGATAAAAAACATGTAAATAACATTTTAAAATATATCATACCTATTCATGAAGTCATCTTAGAGTAGATAAGTAGCACCAAAAGAGACAAACCGTCCTAACCAACCCTATGAGCTTAGTGGTTTCGTAGCCCTTACCACCCCAATCATCAGCTAGATGGTGGTTTCGTAAAACATGATCAAGGAAGAAGTTCTGAGCAATTTAGATTCAAACCAAAGGATATCACAATAAAATTATATTCACACACAAAGGGCAAAAACACCATTAAGAATACAATTCATGCAATCAAAGACAAAATCATAATGTATAACTCAACCATTATATGCCACCTAATGAATATCCAATAATAAATCAACCAAATGTGATAGACAAGTAACTCAGCCATACAATAATTGCAAGGCAACAATCAAGGAGTCAAATCAATTAATTAAAACTTGGAATCCCACCAATAATCCAAAAAAGTCCACAAGGGTGGAGGTTTTTCCAATAAACATGCAATAATAATTAAATTTTAAAATAATAATTGCTATAGGGAATTTGATAGATCATCATGAGGTCTCATGACTTCATATAATCCTCTAAATGGATTAATTAAAAATGATACTAATAGGGCCTCACCCCTTCCCATAAATCAACAACACGCCAAGCATACAATATCCCACAATGAAGCTAGAACTAAAATGAATCAATAAAACAACACCCAGGAGACTCCACTCCAAACCACATACATGCTTTTAAAATCATCTTTAATTATTCAGGGGAAACAAGATTATACGGTTTGAGGCTAATAAAAGACCAGTCAATATTTCAAATATAATTATTCTAACTAGCTCAAATAATTAATTAAAATAACTATATATATATATATATATAAATCCATCCCATACTAAAGTATATAACTATATGTCCAAATTGTGCCATTTCATATACTTATATAGCCAATTTAAATAAGGCCCCATGCTGATTTGATTATGAGAAAAAGTTAATAAGGCAAACAATTCTACCCTTTTAAGTTTAAGAAGTCTAAATTAAAAATCAGTTCAATTTAAAATTCATAGAGGCAATCTAAACCCCTAAATTTCAAAATAACATAGCTCATTTTAAACTCAAGAATATAGATCAGTTAATCATTTTAAGAAAGATAAATCATAATATAATTCTACCATGAGGTTTGAATGAAACTCACAAATCGGTTATTCAACTGAGAATACAATGATCAAATGAACTAGTCTTAAGATGAAATCCATTCACAAGTTGATTTAGTTGAATCTAGACATTTATATTAGCAACAAATAATATGCTATAGCAATTAAATAGAACCTTCATCATTTCAAAAATCAATTTATTCAGATACTCAATCACTTAGAATAGGTTATAATGATCTAACAAAATATGTAGAGGCCAAACAATGATAATTAAATATACCAACAATAACCTTTACTATATGTTTGTGTGTGTGTGTGTGTGTGTGTGTGTGTGTGTGTGTGTGTGTGTGTGTGTGTGTGTGTGTGTGTGTGTGTGTGTGTGTGTGTGTGTGTGTGTGTGTGTGTGTGTGTGTGTGTGTGTGTGTGTGTGTGTGTGTGTGTTTGTGTGTGTGTGTGTGTGTGTGTGTGTGTGTGTGTGTGTGTGTGTGTGTGTGTGTGTGTGTGTGTGTGTGTGTGTGTGTGTGTGTGTGTGTGTGTGTGTACACATAAAAGGTCGATTGAGGGGGGACCAGGTATCCATATTGATTTGTTACAGCCACATCATGGCATTTACAAATTAAATAAAGCTAGTTCATATAAATACATTTTATATTATGAAGTCTCATGGTCGCATAATATAACTAGAATATACTAAAAATTAAGCATTCATTCAATTAAATAATATAATGGAAACCCATTATTATCTTAACCATGTTGTATGCTATGATTCCCATAATGTAGGTTTTGTACTCAATTAATAAAGGTTGAATGTGTATGTGGTGATAGTTAAATCATTTGATTCTAGAAGATAATTAATTGTAGTTAATTGGGAAGCGACTTACCAGTCCAACATAAGAATGGAAAATACCCAAATACAAATAACCAATTTATTATTGTCTTTGTCTTTCCACGACATGCATTGACTAGTTGAAATTCCCATGTTATCATCTACATTTTTATTCCATACTCCATTCTTTATCCTCTATGCATCTTCTCCTTCTACCTGCATTTTTCATCCTCCTTCATCATCCTTTTCCTTCTCTCCACACATCCCTTTCTACCCATGTGTATTCTCCTTCTTCTCTTGCTTGCATTTTTCTTAGTATCTTCCTTCTGCATTTATTTTCACATACCTCCCTTTTACCTTCATTACATTCACTTTTTCTCCCCCCTACTTATTCTTACTACCCTCCATTTTCCATTCCACTCCTTATTTTTTCTTCTTACTATTGTGCCCCTTTGCATCCCTATCCAATTCTTCTATGCCATTAACTTTCTTCTCACCTACGCTTTACTCCACACACCTCCTTCCTAAAACATCCCCTAATGTATCCTTATTTCTACTATATTCCATCTTTTACCCTATGTCCTAACTCCCCCCTCACTTCACCATACTCTCCCTATCTTTCACCAAATTCCCTTCTTTAATGAGGAGAGAGAAATCTCTCTCTCCCCAAAACCATCAACTCCCTTCCATGAGACCCCTACCAATGGTCATTAATGGCCTTTTCAAAATATGGCCAATAAAATATTGAATATAATTACTAGCAACTTAATATATCTATGTGTGTGTGTGTGTGTAATTTTAAAAAATGCTTATAAAATATTAGACACAAAAAATAACAATTTAAATAATAAAGATATATTTATTATTTAAAATGCCACTTTAAATGTTTAGAATCCAAAATCAATACATGTGAACAATAACAATTAAAACAATAAATTTAGATATTAATTTAAATGTTATTAAATGCCTAAATATCATGATGAATAATTAACTAGGCCATGACACTTAACCAGTCACTAGGGAGATAAAACATGTGGAAGGGGATGTAACAGGGAGGTAGGCCTAGGTAGGTCCTTAGGGAATCTGAGTTAATCGAGGGTGAGTCCATGAAGATGGCATGATAAGGATTACATAGGAGAAAGAAAAGTGGAAGTTTGAGTAGATGTAAAGAATGCCAAACAACACAAAGGGACATCCATAATACAATAAGATACAAAAATAACCATGACAAGGAATATAAAATAATACTACATAATAACAACATTACTATCCACAAGTACTGACCAGAATACGAGGTTACCTATCAAAATCCATCCAACTACTCAGAACCACTCTACTACCCAAAAATCTAATGATAGCATCTAGCCTAGCCCATAGTCAGCACTTGTAACCATCAATTATATCCATCAGTAGTATCTGATCCAAAAATTGATAAAAAGATAAATCAATATTGATTTTTAATCAATATCAAGTACATCGTATAAGCCATACATACTCAAGTGTATAATTATAACATGATAAAGACATGATCTTGCAATCAAATATCATAACATCATAATACAATAGCACAACACAAGTAATCAAGGGATTGTAAAAATAACAACACACATGTTATATCAATAATTAAACAATCGTGTCAAGGTGCACAAGGGTAGGATCGTAACATAAATTTGCATGGAATGCGATCTACATTGCTTGAAAAATGAGGTCACCATGTGAGATTCAAGACAAATTAAAGTTCAAAGTGAATTTATTTGTCATGTTAAATGTAGTGATAATTCATAAGACTCACCACAAAAACACATAAATGAAATATGGTATAAATATCTTCAACAATGGTCTTCCATATGTGGATATGTAAACAATGCAAATTCAAAAGAATAAAGAACTAGATTTAAAAAAATATGAGTTGGAGATTGCAAACCTAGATCTAACATCATATTAATATATGGTATATCCATGATCATGTCTTAACTAATACATATTGCATACAGGAGAGAGGTGAGAATAGGATAATGAAAATGAGAAATAATATATACATAGATATTTAAGATTGAGTGAACAATATGCAATATATTATTTTTCATTTTAATTCTCCTATTCTCACCTCTATTCTAAGTGAGATATGTCTTGGTTCATTTTGATCATAGATATACCATAACATAATACAAGTAACCTCATTTTGGGACTCCAAATACCAGGTGAATTTTTCTTGTTCAAAGTGTTTTCTTGATATCTTTAACTCCTTGTGTAAACTAGTCTTCCTCGAGTGTAAGCTCCTCATCCCTAATTATTATTCTTCATACTAATGTTTATTTCCATTTGTGATAAGATCATATTATATGTATTTAATTTTCAAAATGACAAAAAGGAACCACATAAATATGAATAAGACCCAAAAAATTCAAATTCAAACTTATTATATGTTAGCAACTTAACTAATGAATTAGAAAATGTATCAATAGATATAGTACATGTAAATAGGAATCAGAGGAGTGGAAATTATAAACATTCATCAAAACAACTGATGATATCAATGATAAAATGTAAATAGGAATAAGAGGAGTGGAAATTTTTTATAAGAACCACCATAGGATAATAATGTTGATGTCATGGAATGATTAATATAGGAAATGATTATAGGTGATCATCAAAAGTAACATCATAAAATAACATGAACCATCCCACACTAATCCTAGTGTACTCCATAGTATGTATACTTAGGGAGTTTGGAATGCTAAAGATTATTGTAAAAGACATTACAAGTAGTAGAGAACAATTTATACAAAATCCTTATCATCATCATTGTCATATACATCTTCAAGGTTTGAATTTTTTTATATATACAAAATCAATGTAATATTAATGAAAGGTTGAAATTAGACATAAATTAAATTCATTGATATTAAGAACCACATTTAAATGGGAGGCACCCAATGGTCCCTACATAACAAATAAATATAAATAATTAAACTAATAGTAATTAAATAAATATATTTTAGTGGAAAATTTGTAAACTTTAGGCATGCATAAAAGATAATATTACAATTCTAAACATTTAATTAAATGCATTGAAAAATTAATATTAATATGGATACATTCTATAACATTGATGTGCATGAATAGTGTTTTATAACCTTTCTTCTTTTTCATTTGAATCTAATCATTATGTAGTGATATTTGTAAGTTATCTTCCTAAAAGATGATAGGTAATATTAATAAAATTACAATTACATAAGAATGAATAAAAAAGTCATTAATAAAGTTATATATATATATATATATATATATATATATATATATATATATATATATATATATATATGGAGAGATCAAAAATATGGCGTTGGCTGCAAGCGATAGAGCAAGGAATGTCTACCCTGGTGGGGTGTATGGCAAAGAGTGTCCTGTGCTTGAGGGGTCCTCTAAGGGGAAGGAATCGGTGTATTTCATCGACCGTGTTAGGATTAACAAGGTGAACAGATGTTTCCCACGGAGCCAAGACAGGCCCGTTCTGGTAATCCCTCCAGAGACTATGAAGGAGGATGTAGAGTACCTATCAGCTCATGTACTAATTTGCAAGTTCTTGGGCATCAAAATTTCCTTGTCAGCCTTGGAAGCCTGGATTCACCAAACCTGGCAAGTTGAGGGGGACCTGGATATTATGTTAGCTGGAAATAGCTATTTTTTGGTTAATTTCTCCTCTGTATCTGATAAGAATCAGATCTTTGAGGGAGGACCCTACTTCTACAATTGTATTGGCTTGTTTCTCAAACCCTGGCATGTTGGGTTTAATTCTGTAGAGGATCTCCCAGCTCGTGTTCCTGTCTGGGTGCACTTCCTGAGACTTCCTCTAGAATTTTGGCATGAAAATATTTTGCATCAAATAGCTGCTATGTTGGGAACACCAACTGCTATATCACATCCATCTTTGGACAAAAAGCTCATCTCTTATGCCCGTGTCTGTGTAGAAATTAACTTAAACAACCCCCTGCCAGATTCTATGGAAATTTGCCAGGGGTCTTCATCCTGGGTTCAACAAATTGACTACGAATCTATCCCCTTTCATTGTCAAATCTGTCATGAATATGGACATTACACCATCAATGCCCTCAGTTATCTAAAGAAAATGGGATGGCTGCCAATAGTGCCAAAGTCTCAAGCCAATCAGTCCATATGGAAACTAGGAATGTCAAGCATGCCATCACAACAAAGGTGAATACCCACACAAATTTTGCTAGTGCGATGCATGGGCTAGGTGATTTTAATGGCCCTGACATAGATGGGATCATCCAAGTTAGGCACTGTGTGAAGGGTCGTGGACAGAAGCGTATGAATCCTAATCAGCATGTGGAGCTGGGTTTCAACCATTTTGAGACTCTAGAGAGCATGGTCATTGAGGATGGAATTCCTGTGGAAGAGTAGGGGGGGTCTTCAGAAGGTGATGGGAAGAGCTCCTTCCTTAATGAATCTCAAGATATGCTGATCCACCCGACTAGGGAGACCTCCCCTAACTCAGAAGAGGGGACCTTGGTAGTATTCCCAGCCCAGCAGGACAAAGATATTAGTTGGGCAGACCTAGTTAAAGACACATATGTCTCTAGGAAAGAAAAGGCTTCATCATCTACTCTGGGCCTAATGCAAAGACCATTCAAGAAAGTATCCTTCACCACACCATCTAGAGTGGGGCACAGGAAGGATCAAGACAAAATCAAACTCACAGGATATTTATTGGTAGAGTCAGGGGCGATAAAGACCCTGGATGAGCACTTCCCTCTCTCTACCCAATGATTGTGTTGTCATGGAATATAAGGGGGTTAAATAGTACCCCTAGACAAAAAGCTATGCGTAAGTTGGTTGGTGAGCACTCTCCTGATATTCTCTATATCCTGGAGACTAAGATTTTTGTGTATGCTATGTTTACCTGTTTGCCTAAATTTTGGCTCTTTGGCCAATGCCAGTGTGTGGGTACACTGGGAAGTGCTAGAGGTGTGGCCATCTGTTAGGATCTTAGGAAGGTCATGCCACTCCAGTGGATGGCTAGTTTCTCAACTCTTTCCATGGTGTCCTCTTCCCTTAAAACTAGGGAGCTAACAAGATATGCACCTATTGATATCACAGGGCAGCTCAAGCTTTGGGAACACTTACAGCAGGTCAAGAGTTGTCATCCTTTCCTGCCTTGGATCATGGCTGGAGATTACAATGTTGTTCTTTTCCTGGAGGAAAAGAGGGGAGGGACTATGCACCTAGGTCCCATGTTTGAGCTTCTTCGACATAATATGGATCTATTTCACCTATCGGATGTCAAACCTCTTAATGGTCTCTTCACCTGGAACAACAGAATGTTAGGTAAGGATGTTATCTCTGAGCATTTAGATAGGTTTCTTGTTTCCTATTTTTGGCAATCTAGTGCAATTTCTCTAGCTTCTGAGATTCTAGATTGGAAAGGGTCTGACCATTGGCCCATTAAGCTCACTACCAGTCATATTGTGGGGCCCAAGAAACCTCCTTTTAAGTTTTAGCTAATGTGGCTTCAAGACCCATCTCTCCATGGCCTGATGACTCAATGGTGGAGACAGGGAGGCCCTGATTATGGCATGGCTATGTACTCTTTTGCTAAGAAACTTCAGTATGTGAAAAGGAAGTTGCAAGAATGGAATAGAAACTATTTTGGAAATCTTCACTCTATGAAGAAAAGAGCTCAAGATTGGCTGGACATAGTTACCAGATAGATTCACAATTTTGGACTGTCAAAAGACCTTCGCAGGGCAGAATTTCAAGCTGTGAATGCTCTAGCTGAATGGGAACTTCAGGAAGAAATCTTCTAGAAATAGAAGGCCCAAATTGACTGGCTCTAGGAAGGTGACAAGAACACAACCTTCTTTCACAAGTCTATTTAGGCACGGTGCAACAAGAACTATATTTCTTCCCTTGTCACCCCGAATGGAACTTGCTTATCATCCTCCCCTACCATATCTCAGGAAGCTATATATTTCTACTCTGTGCTGCTATTTGGCAATGCACCTCCTACTAAAAGGGAAGAAAACATTGTCTTGTCATGCATTCCTCCTGTTGTTACACCAGATATGAATGATTTGCTTATGAGGCCAATAGGGAAGGAAGAAGTGGAGAAAGTTGTGTTCAGCATGCACAGAGGCAAAGCTCCTAGGCCAGATGGCTTCCCAGCTAAATTTTTTCAAGATTTTTGGGATATTATTAGCCAGGATCTATTGGATGTGGTGCTGGAATCTTTTTCCAGCAAAGAAATGCTCAGGACACTTAATGCAACCTTCCTTGTTCTAATCCTGAAGAAGGAACATGCTTATCAGTTGAACCTTTTTAGGCCCATTGTACTCTGTAATGTGGTCTACAAAATAATCACCAAGCTTATTGTAGAGCAGCTTAAAGGGTGGCTCCCTATGGTTATCTAAGAGGAACAAAGGGGCTTTGTTGCTGGGAAACAAATTCTGGATGGGGTGGTGATTGCCTCTGAAGCAATTCACTCTATGAGTATGTCTCAGGAATGAGCTATGTTTATTAAGCTTGATTTGGCTAAGGCTTATGATAGAGCCAATTGGGACTTCCTGCAAAAAGTCCTGCTAGCTTTTGGATTCAATTAGGCCTGGGTCTGCTAGGTGCTAATCTGTGTGACTACGTTGTCCCTTTCAGTCCTCATTAACGGGGAGCCATCCAGGCTTTTTGAGGCATCTAGGGGTCTTCATCAAGGAGACCCACTCTCACCGTACCTATTTATTATTCTAGCTGAGGGGCTGGGCTGACTCAACAAGTCTAGGGTGTCTCAGAACATGGTGCATGGCTAGCAATGGGGGAATGAGCTAACCAAGTTGACTCATCTCCAATTTGCTGATGACACAATCTTGGCAGGGAGAGCCTGGATTAGGGAATCAAAAGCTTTATGGGGTACCCTGGATACTTATTTGGCTGTGTCAGGGTAGAAAATTAATGAGCATAAATCTTCCATCTATTTCTTCAACATTCTAGAATCCATCCAACAGAGGATTACCACTACCCTCAGATTTTAGACTCATTCTCTCCCAGTGACTTATTTGGGGATCCCCTTAGGGGTGGGAAGATAGCCCAGGCTTTTCTGGTAGAATGTTCTTGACAAATTAAGGCAAATATTAAATCACTAGTCCCACAAATGGCTCTCTACTCCTAGCAGGGTGACTCTTCTACAATCCATGATCCAAGCTTTGCCCATATACCGTAGTATGGTTCAGGATGCTCTGAAATACTTTCTTAAAGAATATGATGCTCTATCTAGGCAATTCCTTTGGAGTGGCAATCTACAGAACTCTAAATGGAGTCTCATCAATTGGAATACTATTTGCCAGCCAAAGAGGGAAGGAGGGCTCAGGCTATGCTCTGCTATTCTATCTAGTCAAGCTCTTGCTGCCAAACTTTATTGGAGGTGGTGCTCTAATCAATCCCACCTTTGGGCCCGTATCCTTTTTTCTAAGTATTTTTTGGGGGTCACCCCAGCTGACATTCCTAGGCTTCCTATTGAGGGAAGAGGATCTATGGTGTTGAACACCCTCAAGCATGGAGCTCACCTGGTGCAACGTAGCCTCTTTTGGATTTGTAACAAGGGTGCGGAGGTGCTCTTTTGGGGAGACTCCTAGGATGGGTCTTCTCCCTTCCTATCCTCTCACCCACATTTGCAGCCTCTTTGTGAGTCCTTTCTTTCTGTAGGATGGGACACTGTGGGTCATTATAAAGAAGGTTTTAATCTGGGCATGATTATAGGATACCGTTGGAAGAATTCATCCGATTGGCCACTGGGAGGGACTGAAGAGGACCGGCTAGAGTTATCACAGATTCTTGCTGCTAGAAGATGTAGTTCCCTACAGGGGAGGGATGTTCTGGCCTGGGGAGGTGATTCCACTGGCCAATACTCTATATCTTCCGGCTACCTTGAGCTGACAAAGTAATGTTTTGGTGAGGTTGAGTTTTTATGGGGGAAGAAAATTTGGAACTATCTATCATGGCCGAAATGCAATTTCTTTCTATGGATGCTAACTTACAACCGATGCCTGACATGAGAGAACCTGTGCAAAAGAGGATTTCAGGGTCTGTCCATATGTGTTATTTGTTGTAGAAATGAGGAGACCGGTCCCCACCTTTTTTCCAATGTGCTTTTGCCATAAGGATATGGCACCTGTGGTGAGAGGTTTAGGTCTGCCCTTGTTGGCACGTCTCTTCCCTAGTTGAATTCTGGGAGCACCTAGGACATCCTCCATCTAAGGCCTCTATCCTGTAGACTGCCTGGGCAATTGGCCCCTCCTTTATTCTTTGGAACTTATGGATTGAGAGGAATAGAAGGATTTTCCAAGACGTCTAGATGGAGCTCAGGGCTGTATGGGTGAAAATTCTCAATGCAATCCAAGAGACTCTCCATGCTAAGTGTGACAGTGCGGGGGTTTTGAGTCCTAAGGACTTTGCGATTTACTCATGTTTCTCCCCTATCCTACTCACTGCTT